>VZQC01001557.1:701578-810118 GCA_009823505.1 Rhizomys pruinosus | reverse complement strand
AGAACCGTCTGTGACTCCGGTTCCAGGAGAACTCCAGTTCCAGGGGAATCCGAGACCGTCTTCTGACCTCCGCGGCATCGCACGACACGGGTGCGCAGACCTGCATGCAGACAATACATTCATACACATAAAAATAAATAAATAAATAAAAATTAAAAAAAAAAAGACTACCATACTGTAGAGATTTCGCCACTGTAGCTTCCCTGTTACGTCTAGAATGTCTCAAATATCAGATGTCATGTCCCACGGGCTCTTACATTTATTCTACCCCATCTTACAAGATGTTCTCTGAGCCATGTGTATACAGGTAAATGTGTCATTTAGGGCTGAGCACGTCACAGACACTTATTCTCTGTGTTTGACCAGTTGTGGAACTTCATAATCATCCCCACTTGTTGCAGAAAAAAAGCTTCTTTAATGAGTGGTGACAAGTACACTTGTCTATAAATATAAGGATATATAAGATTATAATAACAAATTGCATTGGTATAGGGATGTGACAAAATGGGTTTTTCTCTAGTGTCTACATACCATCTCCATCCATGTACACTTGGCTATGCTTACAGTATCATGCATGAGTTCCCTTCCACTCAGCCAGGCTTCAGTCCAATTAGAGAGCTGTCAATTACTCCAATACAAAAGTGCCAACACTGAACCAGTAAATATTATTTGCTGGGCCCGTCATCATTAGGTTTCATGAGCTTTAAAGCTGATTATGATCAATGATTCTTTCTCTCCTGCCAAATGCATACTACCCTCTGGTACTATGAGAGCTAGTTGTTAGGGAGGGGCCACCAGCTCTGCTGCTTCAAGTCTTGTGTCAGAAATGTGCCATGTCTTCAGCAACAGGGTCTTACCTTCATGTCTGGGGAGACAATCAATCAAGGATTGTGTCAATGGCCTGCATTATTTTGGGAGACTATTGGACTACTCTGACCAATAATTCGAAGGAAGGTGTCCCTGTAGTGTGGAACTAGCACTGTGATTTTTGTTATGTAACATTCAGTTATACACATGCACACACACACACACACACACACACACACACACATATGTGTGTGTGTGTGTGTGTGTGTGGTGTACTTTAGTAGGCTCTTGAAATAATACATCAGACAGCAGCTGCACAGGAAATATAGTCGACAATTAACAAGTGGGACCTTATTAAACTCAAAATTTCTGTACATCAAAAGAAAACAAATGACTCACTCAAAAGACGGAGTAAGGAGCTGAACAGAGACTTCACAAGGGAGGAAATAGAGATGGCTGAGAAAAGTCTTAAAACGTGTTCAACATCATTAATAATTAAGAAAATCCAAATTAAAACCACTTTAAGATATCATCTCACTCAGATATGACTGGCTAGGATCAAGAAAACAAATAATACCAAATGCTGGAGAGGTTGTGAGGAAAGGGGAACAGTTATCCACTGCTGGTGGGAATGCAAACTTGTACAACCACTATGGAAAGCAGTGTGGAGAACCCTTAAAAGACTCAAAATGAGCCTACCACTTGACCCAGCCATACCACTTCTGGGTATATATCCATCAGACTCCTCCACTGAAGAAATACATGTACAACCATGTTTACCACAGCTCTCTTCACAATAGTGAAGAGCTGGAACCAACACAAGTGCCCCTCAACCAATGACTGGATAGAGAAAATGTGGTACATCTACACAATGGAGTTCTATGCAACAGTAAAGAAAGATGACATCATGAAATTTTCAGGTAAATGGATGGAACTAGAAGATTTTATGTCAAGTGAAGTAACACAGTCCCAGAAAAAAAAAAAAAAAAGATGAATGGTATCCCTTATCTGTGGATGCTAGTACCAAGTACCTAGCTGTAAGGCAAACTGAGAAACATTAATGTTATAGGTCTCATGATCTGAAAACAACTGTGCTCTTATATTGTGAATCCCTAGATAGGTTCTAGAACTAACCTACCATTTATTTTCAGACTTTGGATTTTTGATATATGATGGTGGGTATGTATGCATCTCTTAGAGTAATATAAAATTAAAATGGAAAATGTGAATCAAGAAATATGATATGGAAATAACATACAGTTTGTTTTCAACAGATACAATTTTAATATAGGTGCAATGTATCAGGCTGGTGTAACTTAGTCTTTCTGGGTGCTTAATGACCATACTTAAGGACCATACCAATTTGATTGAGGGACCTAAGGGATAACTTTGTTCCTTGCCCTCAGAGGTCAACCAAGTCTTAGGGGACTATGCATGGGGGCATCTCTTGAAATGTCCTGCAAATGTGGGTCACCAGTCTTCCTGTGCAGGGAGGTCTTGGTGATACACTAATGGAACTTGAGCCAATGTCCAATCTATAATGAGAAAATTCTGCTTATGCTTCAAAAAGGGAAGCCTGGTTTAAGCAAGACCTGACTTTTTCCTCAAGTGACTTTAAGACAACAAAAACCTTGGTTAATCTGGGCTAACTGTGTGGCCCTAAGCATCCAAAAGGAAAGTAAAACCAGAAATAAATAATGAGTAAGGCCTGAGAAACTGTATTTCAGATATAAAACTTGAGATCTTAGTAAAAAGACAAAAAGCAAAAAGAGAGAGCACTGTTGTTTGGCCTGACTTCAATTCTTTGTTTTTTTTTATTAATTTTATTTATTTCTGTATGTGTATGAATGTGCTGTCTGCATGCAAGTTTGTGCACTCATGTCGTGCAATGCCGTGGAGGTCAGAAGAGGGTGTCGGATTCCCCTGGAACTGGAGTTCTCTTGGAATTGGAGTTTCAGATGGCTCTTGGCCGCCATGTGGGTGCTGACTTCAATTCTTACTGGCAAGCTCATCTACTCTGTGGTTGCAACTGTTTTTGTCATTCTTCAATGACATGAGACACAGCTTTTTAACCCTCAAATATAGACTGAAGACTCATATCTCTCCAAGAATCCTCCAATCCTTCAATGCCAGATGGGGACTACTAAGATATGCAGCTTGTGGACTGAGCAGCTACAGGGATTTTGGCCTTGTCAGAGTATAGACTGCCATTGTTGGACTGTGTGCGCTGTATCATGGAGGCCAGTACAGGAAGATCAAGACAGGATGCATGCTTACTGGACTTCATTTGGGGGACCATGGGAGGGAAAGACCCCAGTATGGAGCACAAGGGCAAGATTGATGGTTGTTTGGGCTTGCCAAGGAGGAAACTTCAAACACTTTCTTAAGGAAAACATGACATCTTTTAGCAAAGGAAAAAAAGAAGAAAAAAAGTAAAAAGAAAAGAAAATCCTCCAATTCAGATGATATGTGTATGTATGTATATATTTATGCACATAAATATGCATGTTAAATATAGCATATATGTTATATGTAACATATGTGTTATATATGACATATATAACTATGCAAACATATGTATATATTTTGAAGCAATACAAGTTAGATAGAACAACAGCAACAAAAGAACTGAAAAAACTGGAAAAACTCAGAAACAGATAAAAGACATGTATGTCAGAGAGTGTAGAAACTCAAGTGGGGTGGGGGTCATGGAAAGGGAAGTGACTCTAAATTGGATTGAGAAATGATATATGATATATGGAAAAAGTTTAATAACAATAAAAATTAAATAATTAAAAATATAAAACATTTAAATGCACACAAAAAGAAAAAGTTTAATAACAATAAAAATTAAATAATTAAAAATATAAAACATTTAAATGCACACAAAAAGAAAAAGTTTAATAACAATAAAAAAGAAATAATAAAAAAGAAATAATACATCTACCTTCGGTTAAAGTATCCTTCATTTTCCATTTCCCACTTGATCACATCTATCTCCTACTCTTCCCCCCCCCCCGAGCTTCTCTTCCTTACTTCTGTGATTCCTTTCCATGTTTATGGCTTCTGTGATTATATCAGGATTCATATTCACATCTAAGGATTTGGAGCAATGATCAACAAAACATTTGTCTCTTGTTGTCCAAGTCTGTGTTATTTTACTTAGCTTCTAGTTCTATCCACTTACTTTCAAATTTCATAATTTTGTTTTTCTTTACTACTGAGTAGACCTCCACTGTGTACACGTGCCACATTTTCATTCTTTTTGGTTTCCTGATTTGCTTTTGCTTTATTTTTACCTCTTGGGATGAATTTTTTATCAACCTAAGTTGTTGGTACATAATCTTTATTAGCACAACAGATCATAAGTTTAGAAGATTTGATTCTCTCTTTCTCCCTGTCTCTCTTCATACCTCTTTCCTTTCCTCTTAGTCAGTCCCTTACATCTTATTTCCATTCCTCCATCCTTTTTCTCCTTCTTTCAAGTCTCCTTGATGTAACATTCTTGTCTCTTTCTTCCTATTCATTGTTGCTAAACTCTCTGCCTGGATCTGAAGTACTGTCTAATTGGTCTTGATTTGTATATTTCATTCTTTTTAGTTTGGGACAAGGAAATAGAAGTAGTTCTGATTACTCATGCAGAATCATTTCAGAAACAATATGAGCTGAAACTTAGGTGAACGCTGTGAAGCCAAATGGCCCAGATCAGCACAATTCACATTTAACATCTTGCAGGTATGAACGTGGAGATGAGAAAAATACCTATTAACTAGGGTGCTTTATTTCTCATATATTATCCTTATGTTTCCACATTTCATTTGCTCTTTAAAGTACTTTGAATTTATACTGATTCCAAACCCACTTTGTACACAAGGGAAATAATCTTTGAACAATTGATCTTAGACATGCATTTGAATTTTCTGTGCTCTTACATTCACTTGTAAATAATGCTTGGAATTTGACACTGTTAATATACCTCATTTATGCCTTAATTTTCATGCTCTGTGGTGACCTAATATTCTCTAATTAAAAGAGGAACTATTATTTTAAAAGAGAGAGGTACTTCACAGTACCCACAGTGAAGTACTGTGAGACTCAACATGTAAATAGGTGAGTCAATTATTTCAACAAATAAATTTTATTTCCCTCCAAGATGAAAAAAAAAACATATTTACCAGTTGCTTTTTATCACAGAAACTGTCATACTACAGCCAAAAAATGCCTGATTTTAAAACTAATTTCTCTTGGGAAATGTAGTTTTTTGAGTGGGTACACATGTTTTCCTTTCATGCCTTTTGTTATATAAATAATATTGTATTCTCTATAATCCATGCCATAGCAGTAAACCCCATATATGCTTGAGCTCCAGTTATTGATGCAGTTTGTAGGTATTTTTCTTCATAGGTCAGTAGACAGAAATACTTTTCACTGTTTGAGATGCTGAGCTCCAACTCTGAGCCATAAGAATCTAAATTGTGCTCTACCCAACTCTGTCACATATGATTTCTCTCTTGTGAATGATAGTAACTCTATAAAGACAAGGATTAGATCCTAATATTTGGCTCTTTACTACATTTTAGTAGCATTGAACAATTGTACAAATAAAAAAAACTGTGGATTACTAGGAGATTAAAAATAATCATATTTTATATAGGCCCGTCTATAAACAATAGAATTCTTTCATTGACATCCTGATTTTTTCATAGCTTAGAATGCCAGATATATAAAAATATTCAAGAAACTATCATTAACCTCTTGCTTCAGGCAGTAGAGAAAGCAACCCTGTTATTGATTTCCCTTGGGAAAGTATTTCTGTGCTATAATTTGAAGAGAAGTACACTTATCCCCCAAATAAAGGTTAAATATGTCTCAAGAAGCAGTAACTCTAAAAGTACAGGGCCTCATGGACAGTTGAGTGACTGTAATGTCCATTTGGTTCCCAAGAGCAGGGGAAACATTGATGTGGTTAAACTGCTCACTCCGATTTTGATATCCTAAAACTGGTCACTAAAAAAACCATAGCCTGTTCTTCTAAGTAAAAACTAAGCTTTTTATATCTTTCTTTCTTTGTAGAGAACAACTTTTTTCTTTTGGATTTTCAAAAACAAAATTAATATGTCTCATAGTTGCACTTAAATATTTAGCCAAGCAAAATAAATGATTGTTCAAAATTCAGTGGCTTGCAGGGATGTTCACATTTACATTTTACATACTTAATGTGTATTGATTTTTCATTAAATGCCAATAAACATTCATGTTGGTCTTTATAAATTAAGATAAAGAAGACCAATGGAACTCTAGAAGGATAAATGAAAGACACCTTCCTTATACTCAGAACTCAGGACAACCAATAGTTTGAAAGCACCTGTCAAAATGACTGCACTTTCTTAGACTGGTCACTGAAGTTGCTGGGATTTTTGTCCATTTCTAGATACTGGAAAATTCCCAAATCAAGGTGCCCAAACTTAGCAAAGACCATGATTCTGCTTCATCTCATGGCAAGAGGAAGAAAGGGAGGAAAGCTTAAGCTGAAGTGGAAGGAAAGGGGATAAAGGAGCCAAACCCATCCTTCTATGGGGATCTTAGTCCAGTGATAATCTAACCCACCTCCTGTAACAATGGAATCCATTGCTTTGAAGAACAGAGCCTTCATAATCTAATCAACCCTAAAAGGCTCTGCCTCTAGACACTGTTACTTTGGGGATTCCACTTCCAAAATGTACATTGGGAGAGATAATAACATGTAATACATAAAATAAGTCCAACAAATATTTTCAGGATCTAGTTCATCAAACATTATTCACTGAATAAGACAGTGTTACTGTGAGTTATCTGAAGATGAGACTTGTGCTGTACTCAATAAGTTTCCAAGTATTTCTTCTAAATATAGGCTGTCTGTAAACCATTATCTTTGAGAATATAAGCAAACGTTCCCTCAGAGAGACTTATTTCTCTGCAAATTTATGATCAGAAGCAGTGGAATTTATGTGATGTGTGATAAAAGCCCATTTATCATCATATGAATCTTTCACAAAATAAGAATATGCTATTAAAATCATTCCTTTAAACACATTGATGCTCTACTAGATTTGTAAAATATTTGTTATTTTATAAACCTATAATAAAAATTACTTATTTATTTTACTTATGATTATTTTATAACCATAACTACATTGGAAATTGCCTAAATACTGGGATTGTTAAAGATTGTTTTGGTGGTTTACCAACTCCCTCAAGAATGATGTTAAGTCATTTATCATTCTGTATAAATATATTAAAAGGTAGATGATGTGAAACCAATATGATTTATAAGTAGGCAGATACTTTTATATATAAAAAATGTATCCAGAAAAATCCAAGTGGAAAATAGATTTTTGCTATTTATGTGATTAACATCTTGGGGCTGGAGAGATGGCCTAGAGGTTGAGAGCACCAACTGCTCTTGCAGAGGACCTGGGTTCGATCCCCAGCACCCACATGGTGGCTGAGAATCGTCTGCAGCTCCAATTCCAGGAGAACTCTAGTTCCAGGGGAATCCGACACCCTCCTCTGACCTCCGCGGCATTGCACGCCATGGGTGCACAAACCTACATGCAGACAGAACATTCATACACATAAATAAAAAAATAAAAAGAAAAAGAATAAACATCTCAAGGAACATTTCTTTAATAAATTGTCCTAAAAAATAAGTTGTCTTAAAATGTTCTAAAACTGTACAGTTTTGAAGGGCTAGATTATGTAAAACAGAGAGAAATATTATCATTATATATTTAAATGCTTGAAGTTTATTAGGTTATTTGAAACTACTCTTGGCAATTATGTCTTTAGGCATATGAGCACTTAGAAAATTCAGATAATTGCAGGTTTGAATGTATTTTTAAGTGATTCAAATATAGTCATAACCATGCTGAATTGATTTGCTCTGTGACCTTTAGAGGAAAATAATTTAAAACAAAAGAAAGAGGATTAAACACAGAAATGCAGCCAAATGAAATATGTTAGTCAGGTCAGTGTAGAAGGCAAACATTGATTATGTTAAAAACTCTCCTTAAGCCAGGTGTGGTGGCTTATGCCTTTAATCCTAGCATTTGGGAGGCAGAGGCAGGTGGATCTCTGTGAGTTCAAGGCCAGTCTGGTCTACAGAGTGAATTCCAGGACAGGCAGAGCTACATGGAGACTGTGTCTCAAAAACACCAAAAAAAAAAAAAAAAAAAAAAAAAAAAAAAAAAAAACACAAAACCACCAAAAAACAAACTCTCCTTAAACTACCTGCAAAGTATATTACCCATAACTTTGTGCACATAACTAACTATGGAAATACTTTTCATGATCAAAGTTGACACTGAAGTAGAGAAGTGATAGAATAAGACAGGGCATGGTGGTGCATGTGGGAAGCAGAGGCAGGTAGGTGGATGTCTGAATTCAAGGCCATCCTAGTCTTCATAGAGTTCCATGCCCACTGGACTACAGGTAGATCCTATCTCAAAACAAAACAAAACTGGATCACCACTGTTAGAAGATGAAATTAAACCCCTACCTCTCACCCTGTACAAAAGTCAACTCCAGATGGATTAAAGACCTTCAACGTGAACCCCAAACTCTGAAGGTGATAGAAGAAAAAGTTGGCAGCAGACTACAAGACATTAGGCTAGGAAAAAAGACTTCCTAAATCAACAGCAGCTGCAAAAGAATTAGGAAAATGGTCGACAATTGACAAATGGGAACCTCATCAAACTCAAAAGCTCTTCTGTACATCAAAGAAAACAATCAAGTGAAGTGAAGAGAAATCCCACAGAGTGGGAGGAAACCTAGACCAGTATATCTGACAAAGCATTAAGAATCCAGAATATATAAACTACTCAAAAACAAAGATAAAGAAAACAAATGATCCACCTAAACGTAGATGGAGCAAAGAACTGAACAGAGACTTCACAAGTGAGGAATTAGAGATGTCTGAGAAACACCTCAAGAACTGTTCAACATCACTAATCATTAAGGAAATGCAAATGAAAACCACTTTAAGATATCATCTTACTCCAATAAGACTGGCTAGGATCAAGAAAACAAATGATACCAAGTGCTGGAGAGGTTGTGGGGAAAGGGGAACACTCATCCACTGCTGGTGGGAATGTAAACTCGTACAGCCACTATGGAAAGCAGTGTGGAGAACCCTTGGAAGACTTGGAATGAACTTGCCACCCGACCCAGCCATACCACTCCTGGGCATGTACCCTCAAGACTTACGCCACCACAGAGATACATGCACGGCCATGTTTATTTCAGCTCTCTTCACAATAGCAAGGAGCTGGAACCAACCTAAATGCCCCTCAACTGACGAGTGGATAGAGAAAATGTGGTACATCTACACAATGGAGTTCTATGCAGCAGTAAAGAAAGATGACATCACGAGCTTTGCAGGAAAATGGCTGGAGCTAGAGGACATCATGCTGAGTGAAGTAACACAGTCCCAGAAAAACAAACGACGAATGGTATCCCTCATCTGTGGATGCTAGTGCCAACTACCCAGTTGTAAGTATTTCTTGTGTAGGGCCCCCTGAGCTTTTGTACAAAACAGTTGGGCATAATACATTTTGGAAACAACAACAACAGAAAAGACTGCATCAAAGAACTGACTGAGACGGTGAACTTCTGCTCAAAACAGTCAACTTCCCCATGGAAAATACTGAGAAAGACTGAGAGATGGAAAGCATGTTTGGCAGAGTGCATGAGCTCTGGTGGGGTAGGGGAATGAGCAGGAACACAGGTCTAGATTTGTTAAAAATAAATAAATAAATTTATGTGAAAAAAAACAAAAAGAAAAAAAACAAAACAAAATAAAACACACACACACACAACTACAAAGGAAAAAATAAAATGAAGTCTATAGACAGGTGTAAATAAAACATAACAATTCCAATTTGGGGTAAATATTTATTGAATCTTGTGTGTTTCATACAGAATACCTTAATTGTCTTTATACCCCCTCCCCACATGCACCCTCCTGTAGATCATCCCATTAGAATCCATACATTCTTTTAATGGCATTAAGGCCTATCATGTGAAGCTTCTGTTCCCAGATGTCCCTCTGTGCAAACTCATCTTCTGGGATCAAGTCAGCCTACCTAGAGTCCCTCTCTTTAAGAAGATCAACTCTTCCTCATCCAGCAGTAATCCCCTGACGATAATTCTTTGAAGTAGATTGGGGCCTGCTGCCCATTTCTGCAGTTCTGTGCTGGGTTTTTGTCTGCTTGAGCTTGTATGGGTCATGTGCATGCTGAGACCATTGTTGTAGGTTCATATGAGCAAGGTCCCAGAAGCCTATAAGATTCTATTTCCATATGAGCCCTCACCTACTCCCTGGCACTAACAATTTTTCTGCCTCCTCTTCCACAATGGTCCTGAGCCTTGGTCCTTTCCAAGGATCCACACTATGCAGACTCTTATTCTTTATGCTTTGGCCATTTGTGACCTTTTATGTTTCTTGCCGTCTGTTGCATGAGGAATTTCACTAATGAGAATTGAGAGATGTATTAGTGTTTACTTATCTGTTGTTCTATGTTCCATGAGGCTTAGGTGTAGAGGTTGCATTGTACTTGGGCTTGGCCAATTCACAGACATTCTCTGTGTGTGACCAGTTATGGAACTCTCTAATAATTGCTGTCTGATGCCAAAAGAAACTTATTTGATGAGTGGTGACTGGGATACTTGTTTGTAAATAAAAAGGTACATATTTTGTACATAGTGAGAAATTAAATTTGTCTAGGGATATGACAGCCTTGGCATTTTCTCTAACATCTATGATTTCTCTAGCCATGTGTATTCAAGTATGCTTACAATACCACAAATGAGTTTCCTCCTATTGAATGTGCATTAAATCCAATTAGGTAGCTTGTTGATTAGCCACAAGATGAAAGTGACTCTACGAGACCAATGTTGTTTGCTGTGCTGGGTCTTGATGTGGTTATTAGATACTAAAGCTGAGGTTGGACCATGGATTGCTGTTCTCCCTTACTAGCTTATGTATTGCTCTTCAAAGCTAAGAGAGCTACCCTTCTCTTCTGCGAAGGTGGCTTCCAGGTCTGCTCCACCTCCATTGCTCCAAATCCTGTGTCCAAAATAAGTCTTGTCATCAACAATAGGGTCTTTCCTTTAAGAGGCAGCCAAGGGCTATGGCAATACATGTGTAATTTGGGGAGTCTCTTGGCCCATACTGGCCAACAACTCAAAGAAGTTTTCTCCTATTCTCCTATTTGGCATTGTTTCTTTTTATACAGCCTTCAGCTATAAACATGGAATTGTGTAGAGGTAATGTATGTGCAAATTGTCAGTAGGTTTGGGGACTTAAGATGATTCCTTTTGGTTTCTTACACTAGCTAGGCATTATTTGTCTCCCCTCCCTCCATTTTAGTACAATTGTAAAATCCCTACAGCTAAATTGAGGGCTTGTTGGGAGTCTAGGATTCACCGGTTTGTGTTTGCTTCATTCGTTTCCATGGTGAGGTTGACATAATAGATTTAAGACACCTATTTTTTTTATGAAAGTTTAGGTTGTGAGATTTACTCATAATGTAAGCACACTCTTTTGTAAGTTTCCTCTAACTTCCTTCTGTGCTCACTTTAGAATATCTGACCATTTGTACTAACAAAATAGTTGATGGATTTGAAAATAACAATCAAAATGTAAATGTTTTAAAGTAACTGCATAATCTTCCCCCAAGATTTCTCTAGATACTTTGATTCATACAGTCTAGGTCTCGTAAGGATTCTAAATTCATCAGAGATAATATTATTTACCCATGTGCAATAAGGAAGCCCGCAGATGCTTATTCTTACTTAAATTAAAATTAATTAAAGTCAAACAATAACTATAATTCAATTTCTTAGTGACACCAAAAGTTTGAATTCTAAACAAGTGATCAACTACTGATCTACACCCCCAGCTCTACCAGTGACCTTTGAAGTGATCATTAGCCATAGGAGCCTGTTGTGATCAGTTTGTTATTTTTTTCTGTTTTGTTTTTGTTTTTACTTCTTATGCATATGAGTGTACTGCCTGCATGTAGGTAGGTTGGTGCACCTGTGTCGTGCAATGCTGCAGAGGTCAGAGAGGGTGCTGGAATCCCCTGGATCTTAGCCACCATTTGGGTGCTGGTAATCGAACTCGGGTCCTCTGAAAGAGCAGTAAGTATTCTTAACCGCTGAGCCATCTCTCCAGCCCCCATCAATTTGTTTAAAAGAGATATAGAATAGTGCCATCAACATAGAAAGCTCTACTTGGCAGCACTGGTACCCATTAATCTAATTTTCTCATTGTATTGTGGAAAACTCCACAAGTGGCTGCGGTGACTCTCAGATAATTAATAAATTCTACATACCATTTAGACCATGTTTTAAAACCCTATTTCTCCAGTGATGACTAGATAACTCTCTACAATTAATCATCTCATTTAATTAATTAAATCATCTGTAGTCTAAAGTGAGAGATATATTTTGCTATAACATTGCAGAAACTAAAATATATTATCTATAACATTGGGGTTATTATGTATAAAAATTATCTGTTTACAATATATACTATTTTAGGGGTAAGATTATTTTCTTTTTAATACTTTGTTCTTTAATTGATCAGCACATTTTGGCTAAGAATAAAACTAAGAATGGTTGTGGAATAAAACTCGGTATTGAAAGGAATTATCCAGTCATTTGTCCTTCACTCTTGATAGCTGTTCACACTAATATCCAAGTAGTTTAAATTTTCAAAAAGAAACCCGGTTTGGGTTTACTATTGTATGTTTTGTTAAAGGAGAAAAGGCTACAGTGAAGACAGGGCTACAGTCACCTTTTCCTAGCCAGTCACACTTCCACAATGTTTTATAACTCCACAGGATTTTTCCCTACTTGTATCACAGCAGAATCAACACATAGACAAATGAAAGGAGGCCAAGGAATACTAATAAATTGATTTAAGACTATTTTCATGCTGATACTTATTGTTTTCATTTCAACCGTAATTTTCATTCATTCAGTAATGATTATTGAACACACTCTCCATGCCAGATGTTGTGCTATGCACAAGGCAGAGAGGCCTTTGACCTCCTGAGACTGAAAATCTACTGGAGCCTGAAGGGAATGGCATTGAGATAAATGTAAACAAACACATAAGTAAGGTAATTTTAAATAGTGATCAATTCTATGAAGAAAATAAATCTGGCTAATGTAAAAGAAATGACTAGCACGAGGGTCTGCTGTCAGAAGGTTGCATAGAAATGTCCTCCACATTGATGATGGCGACCAGGGCAGCTGAATTACCTGAACTCTGCAAAGAGATGCAAACAGAACTTTTCCTCAGAGGGAATGGAAAATGGAGAATCTTTGAAGCAGAAGCAACATTGGCCAAGGTTAGGATTTAGGAGTGAGGACAAAACCAGCAGAGTGAATTTAGGAGTACTTAGAGGGAAGAGATTAGCACCCGGGTAGAGGAGGAATAAGTTAGTTCGTTCTAACTGAAGTCATTTCAAGTATTTAGAAGTATTAAATGCAGAACAGAAGTTTTTAAAGATCACACAGGTAACTTTAGGTTGAGTAGATTAAATGATTCAGAAGAGAAGCAGCAATAAGAACAGGGAGAACAGCAGGCTGTTGATGCATTTTTGCCAGATAAGAGTAATTTGTTGGATTAGACGTGGAGGAGAGAGAAAGACAGGATTCAAATTATATTTAGACTTAATGTCCTCATAACTTCCTTTTGCTTTTGATCAACTACAGAAGGGAAGGACCTTGTTATTTATACTGAACATGTAAGTAGACTGTAATTCCACTAACTCACAGGGGGTTGCCATAAGATAGGCCACACTATTGTTCTTTCAGATATGATAGCTGTAGATATCTTTTCACAGCCATTCTTGCAAAGAGTCATGCTTTACCAAAAATTAATTTGTTCCAATAATCACTGGATCAAAACAAGTCCTGTGTCATAGTCTGCCTTCATGATTACAATAAGATACCTGAGATAGTCAAGTTACAAAGAGGGAACAGTTACTCTGTGTCATAGTTTTGGAAGTCTCATTCTATACTCTTTTGGCTTTGCTGTTATGGAGTCTGTGACAATGTGGCACATCCCAGAGAGCACACACATTAGTGTAATAATACTCTCTGCACAGCTAGGAAGCAAGACTGTTACTAGAATTCTACAAGTCCCTTCAAGGGCCTGCCTCCAATTACCTGAAGACTTAACCTCTCACAGGCATGTGTTTCAGTTTTACCATCTCAGATAATGCTAACTTGAATGCTAATCTTTAAAGGAGTGGACATTTGGGGGGCATTCAGAACCTTAAAAATCAACAAATTCTGTATCAGGATTAATATAGATGATAAAATATATCAATGACACACTTCAAAAACATTCATCTATCTTAGTTTATCATGACAAATGTATCATGTGCAATATCATGATGGAAAAGGTACCTGTAATCCATGTAGAGAGGCATAAATTCAAACTTTTCTTGGAGTTTATATAAGGTTGGATAAATCACTCTCTCCAGTCTCAGCTGAAAACTGGGTAACACTGTTGCCTTATACAAGATTAAGGTGGAGATTACATGAGGCAGTGTATGGGAAGCACTTCACTTACTGTATCAGGTATAACTGATTTTCAACATAAGTGTGTCCTTCCCTCTCCTCTACCTCTCCTTCACTTGTGTTATGGTCATACTGTTGTTCACCATCAGTTTAGCAACTCTGGCATCAAAGTGGCATCTTTTTCCAGGCCTTTATGGCCAAAGTTCCCAATTTGTTTATTTTTCACTTGTGTGTATATATCAGAGCCAAATATTGGTGGCTATCCGGTGGATTGTTTTAATTGGCCAGATGTGGCTCACTTGTCAATTCCAGGAACAAGAGTGGGCTCACAGTTTAATGATTATGGGAGAATGGGGTGGTTCCAAAGTGAGAAATTAAAATGTACTTGCCAGAACAGGGAATAATGGATTCTGATCAGAAGGAAAACATTTCCCATTATCTATGTGCATATTTTTCTTTAAACATAACTAGCACTATTGAGTTCTATTGCCTGGATTATTTCTGAAAGTTTCAGTCTTGCCAATCCCATTTATCACTGAACTGATCAGGTCAATGTTACAAAATAGGTTCAGCTTAAGACAATTACAAGGCACATTTCTAGTTTTCATATCTTTATTTTTATCAGCTCTCAAAGTCAAGGTAATACATTATTTTTTTGTTGTATATGTTGTTGGGATGAAAACACAGAAAACCGATTTTAATTTTTACCAGAAATATATATCATATATGTGTGTATATAGATTCATATATATATACATAATCTCATGAATAATTAATAATTTCTACCATTGGTTGCAAAAAGAGGTTTCCGTGTTCCTCTACTCTTGATAAATAAGAAGTCTGTCAATGGGAAGGATTTTGTTCCTTAAAGGGAAATGAAAGAAACTAGGTTTTAGGGTGAAAGTGAAAAGAAACTAAGGGTTTTAGATTCTCAAACATCTACTGCTCCCTCTCTTTGAAAGAAGTCATGTGGCCATTCAGTACCCTGACTAAAAGTAGAGCATAAGAAGTTTGACGACATTTAGATTTGGGGTGAAGTCAATGAAGAACTGATAAGTTTCCAGAAACTGTTGGATTGGACTTAAATGTGAAGAATAAGAGTAGTGAGACTGGACTGCTCTGATAGTAGTTGAGATTTCTATTATCTGCTGCTATCAGATAAAGAAAGCATACTATCTTATTATAAGAGGCCTTGTTTTTGTTCTGGGAATAAGAAATTGGAAAAATGTAATGGAGAGAAGTAGTGTAAATGGGGCTGGAGGGATGGCCTAACGGTTAAGAGCGCCGACTGCTCTTGCAGAGGACCCGGGTTCTATCCCCAGCACCTACATGGCGGCTGAGAACCGTCTTTAACTCCAGTTCCAGGGGAATCTGACACCCTCTTCTGAACTCTGCGGCATTGCACGACACGGGTGCACAGACCTACATGCAGACAGTACATTGATACACATACAGAAATAAATTTTAAAAAATTGTTTAAAAATAATAAAATATATATTTAAAAAAAAGTAGTGTAAATGGGAGAAATGCCGGAGCTTTTTGCCAACAATGCATAGATCATAGAGTTTTATGGGCATAGCTAAACCGTGTGCATATGCATAGTTCCTAGAAATTATTGAATCACTATTCAAATAGATATAGTTTAATATTTAAGAACAGGCTTGATTAGGGGCTGGAGAGATGGCCTAGCGGTTAAGAGCGCTGACTGCTCTTGCAGAGGACCCGGGTTCGATCCGCAGCACCCACATGCAGGCTGAGAACCGTCTGTAACTCCGATTCCAGGAGAACTCCAGTTCCAGGGGAATCCGACACCCTCTTCTGACCTCCGCGGCATTGCACAACAAGGGTACACAAACCTACGTGCAGACAATACATTCATACACATAAATAAATAAATAAAATAAAATAAATTAAAAAAAAACAGGCTTGATCTTTCTCCAATCTGCTCTTTTGCTGGACCCGACACATAATAATCATTAAGTAGTTTGTTAGTAAATAAGTCAATGAATTAGTGGTACCACCATTGTCCTCATATGTGTTTTGTATTTCCTGAAATCCCAGATTTCAGTGGTGCCAATACGTGCTCCTTCTCATCAGAAAGCTTCCAGTCATGGTGATAAAGAAGTGGTCAATGTGGTTTTGTTTATAAATGAACACAGATAAGTCCAATTAATACACAGATGGTGAGGAAGTAGAGAGGCAGGACCCTGTCCCAACAGAAAGGTATAGATTGTTTTCGTTTTGTTTTGTTTTGTTTTTGTCTTTTTGAGACAGGGTCTCCCTGTAGTCCCAGCTGTCCTGGAGCTCTCTATGTAGACCAGGCTGGCCTTGAATTCACAGAGATCCACCTGCCACTGCCTCCCAAGTGCTAGGATTAAAGGTCTGTGCCACCAAGCCTGACTTAGGCTGTTTTTGAAGTCCTGAAAAATCCACTTCAGAGAAATGACACAGTCTGAGAAAATGATACTACTCTGAAGAAAATGATAATGCCAAGTATAGGAGGTCAAAGGGGTTCCCTTAACACTCATGTACACCTAGAATGCAAGTATATGCCTGTATTTGTGTACGTAAAGTATTTGCAGATATAATTACCTAAATTTAGTCAGACTGGATTAGGTGAACCCTTCATTTTAATGTCAGGCACCATGTAAAAATAAAAGAGGACAAGAGAAACACATGCCCAAAGAAAGACAATTAGACTGGCAAGATCCAGAGACACATGCCAAAAGAAAGACAATTAGACTGGCAAGGTCCAGAGAGAAGCAGCACTCAACCTAGTGATGTCAATGACCACTGGCCACCACCAGAGGCTGGGAGAGATAATAGAGGCAGATTCTCCTTTAACTGATGTTACCAATACCTTGATATCAAATTTCTGTACCACAGTGTGAAACAATATATTTTTATTATTTTTACCCAACTAATTGGTAGTAGTTTGTTAGACAGCTTTGATCTGGACCAATAGGAAGATTCTAAAAAAAAAGGCTGGCTTGGTTGATTCAAGTTTCGAACAAATTTCCAAATAAATACATTTAGAAGCCATATATCTCAGACCCTTTCAGCAGCCATTAGACGTTGATGCCAGCATGAACAGCAGAGTCCAAGTCACAGCTTGACTTCTGCCCTACTGTGATAAGAGCATTCTTGTTGTTGGATACTGAACTCCATTCACAAACTAACAAAACTTTGTGATGTCTTCAAAAAGCAAATTCTGTATCTTTGTGTTAAGGTAATATGCTCAAAAAGCTTCTATATAATAGAATTCAAGTAAAAGAAATTCGCATCCCACTGCAGGAACAATATTAATAAATTGCATAGTTCTATTTGAGAAAGATTGTTCTCCATTTTTAATAGTTCAAAAATTCCATTTTAGTGGCTGACATTCACATGATGTTGTATATTAACTCTATTTTTAATTCAGGGTGTGTAAAACTAACAGAGAGACAGTTTTTGCACTCTCCTGAGCATTACACATTATTCAGAATTTTTTTGAATAAGAAGCACATGAATCAGTTAGATGTTGGACTTTAGATTTCACAAGATATTTATAACAAAATCTAATTACACCTAATAGAGAAGGCTGTAGGAGAGTTATCTTAAAACTTTGTTCAGAGGCTAGAGAGATTGGTCAGTGGTTGAGCACTTACTGCTTTTGCAGAGGACCTGGGTTCAATTTCCAGCACCCCACATGGCAGTTTACAAATGTTTGTAACTCCATTTCTTCATCCTCTTCTGTCCTCCACAGACATTGCTCGAACCGATGCATTTACATACATGCAGGCAATATACTCATACACATAAAATGAAAAATAAAGTATTCAAAAGAACTTTGTCCCTATTCCCAAACTTTATTCATATTTACTTTCTATACTCTATAGCTCTCTTTCATACGAAATCAAGTGCTTATGTATATATTGTGTATATATCTGTGTATATTGTTTGTGTGTATGTGTATATTTCTTAGTATTGTGTGTTAGTTTGTATTGATGTATTATATATATATATATATATATATATATAGTCGGTATGTATGTGTGTATTGTGTATATGTGAGTATTTGTGTGGTATTCTGTGTGTGTCATATTATTTAGAAACTCCTTTGCATTTAGCAGGGTTTGTGGCACCATAACAAAAAGCTAAGTCAAAAATCAACTTATAATAGAAATAACTTTATTTTAGCATGTTGTTCTGGAGGCTCTAGTCCAAGATTAACACTCTTCATGCACTGGACTATTAACATGGGTAGCGCAAAGTATATCCAGGAGGTAGAAATGTTCTACATCATATTGACCTCATGACCTCTCACAGCCTACCCCTTTACCAAAGTTTCTACCACCACCAAATAGTGCCACCCTAGAGATCAAGCCTTTAATACATGGGCCTTCAATGTGCATTCAACATTTTAATTATCATAGCCTGTTATATATCCTGGATATAAGAATATCTTGCTGTCAACACTAGGGTATCCTTATCTCCTTTCTGAGTTGATGGTTTTCCTCCTCACCTTCCACTCCCTACCTACTTGAAAGCTTTAGTTTCAGCACCTAGATAGAGAAATAGCAATATTGTAACTGTTGTTTTAATTTATAAAAGTTGAATAAAGTTTTTCTAACACAGCAGACTTCTCTTCCATGGTTTCAGTTATTTTTATTCAAGCACACAGTAAAACTATAAAGTATAAAATTCTAGAAATAAATAATTCGTGCTGCAATTGATTCTCGTGTGTAGTAAGATGAAATCACTAGCTGTCTGCCCCATCTTGGATGAGGTGTGGTATTCCTTTGTCTAGGGTATCTGTTGCTTATTTATATTCACTCAGCATGCATCTCAATTGTTACAGAATTATTAGTACTGTTAAAGTAATTCTTGTTTTACCTAATAGTACCCTCAAAATGCTTCAGGGGAGTCAGAGATGTTAAAGAACATCCATAAACTGCATCCTTGAAGTGAAAAAATAAAAGTTATAAAGTTAATAAAAAGAAAAAAAATTATATGCCAATGTTTTCAAGATCCACAAGGTCTTCATCTGATTATTTTAATATATTTTTTTATTTATTTTTCCCTATGTGTATGAGTGTACTTTCTGCATGCATGTCTGTGCACCAATGTCGTGCAACGCCGCGGACTTCAGAAGAGGGTGTCGGACTCCCCCGGAACTGGAGCTCTCCTGGAACCAGAGCCTCAGATGGCTCTCAGCAGCCATGTGGGCACTGGGAATCGAACCCAGGTCCTCTGCAAGAGCAGTCGGCGCTCTTAACCGCTAGGGCTAGGCCATCTCTCCAGCCCCATCTGATTCTTTTATAATAATAGTGTAACTGAGCCAAGGTGATTTAGAAAAAAATATCATCTTTGCAGTTTTAAAAACTCAAAGCTCAAGATCAAGGGACTACAGTTTTGTTTCTAGTGGTAACTCTGCAAAAGTCCAAGGTGACACAGACAATAGAATGGAGCCCAGCAAGGTAGCAAGAAGAATGCAGTTTTGCAACCAAGCCATTTACCTGAGAGCCCATTTTTCCATGGGTAGATTAATCCATCACAAAGGAAGAGCCCATGATCCAATCACCTCCCAATGTTACAACTTGAGAATAATTTTTTTACTATTTTATCTTATAGGAAGATCCAGTTTGAATTGCGGGCTAGTTCTTAGCTAGCACACCTCAGGGCACCGCATGGCTGAGGGTTTGACCCCGCCCCAAGCAGGAGCAAACGACATGGCCTAGGTGCGTGATGCTGGGTGGGGAAATAGTGTGCACGGAGGGAGTTGGGGGTCCTATGACTGGCTCTGGTAACTGACGTCATTTAGTTTATAAAAGCAGGATGTAGCAAGGAATAAATTTGAATTTCATAGTAACATCACAGAATTCCCTGCCTTCATTTTTTATTAATTACTGCACACATGGAAGCTGAGGTAGGCCTGCATTTCATTCAGGTGGCCACTGGGTTGGAAAGAGGTGCCCTTGCAGACCACCAATCTGGATAGCTGCTGTTGTGAGTGGACATAGGCTGAAGATAGGCCTACAGCCATCAGCCTGAAATTCCTGTCCAGGGTTCAGCAGTCTCTGGGCAGGTGGGAAGTCACGGCCAAGAGTGGAACATGTGTCTCCTGGGTCCAGACTAAGTGGAAGTACCACTCAGGTTGGGTTACAGAAGTATCCGACTGACCTCTGTACTGAGGGGTCAATTCCCCACAATGTCTGCAAAGTGGGCACTGTGTTCCCCTTCCCCTTAGCAGGGCCACGTGGTCATGTTCGACATAAAAAGAAAGCTTCCTACATTATCTTATTTTTCAAAGCCATTTTTTTTGAAGCTTTGTACATTTCATACAAATTTTCAAATCAAATCTAGACCTGTCCCTCCTCCATGCCCCCCTACCCCACCAGAGCTCATGCCTTCTGCCATACATGTTTTTCATCTTTTTCTCAGTCTCTTGCAAAATTCTCAATGCAGAAGTTTACTGTTTTGAGCAGAAGTTCACCGTTTCAGTCACTTCTTTGACCCAGTCTTGTTGTTGTTGTTGTTGTTGGTATTCCTTCCAATATGCATCACTCCAAAATATGCACATATGCATGCTACATGTATCACAGGTTTTAGCATCTCAGCTTATGATTTTTTTTCTTTATTAGGCTGAAAGATGTCATGTTTGAAGGTTCTTCCTTGGCAAGCCCAAACTACCATCAGTTCTGCCCTTGTGCTCCACACTGGGGTTTTTCCTTCCCATGGTCACCAAATGAGGTCCAGTAAGCAATGTGTTTTGTTTTGATCTTCTTGTACTGGATTCCATGATACAGCCTGGGTAGTCCAACAGTGATAGTCTATACTCTGAAGAGGCTGAAACCCCAGTAGTAGCTCAGTAGACAAGTTGGATGTCTCAGCAGTCCCCATCTGGCACTGCAGGTTTGGAGGATTCTTGGAGAGACTTGAGTCTTCAATACATTTTGGAAGGTTGAAAAGCTGTTTCTCATGTCTTCGAAGGATGGCAAAAGCAGTGGAAGCCACAAGGTAGCTGCGCTTGCCAGTAAGCCAGGCAAAACAACTGTGTTCTTTTTTTTTTTCTTTTTTTTTTTTTTACTTTTTGTCTTTTTACTAAGATCTCAAGTTTTATACCTGAATTACAATTTCTCAGGCCTTACTTTTTATTCACTTCTTTTGGATGTTTAAGGACACACAGTTATGCCAGGTTAGCTAAGGACTTATTTTCTCAAGGTCACTTGAGGATCTGGTCATCAAGGGTCACTCAGGTATTTTGGGGGGAGAGAGGTAGCCCCTGGCTCCTTTTGGCTTTTCAATCACCAGTTCCATCCACTAGAGGACAAAGTCAGGTCCTGCTACACCAGGCTTCCCTTTTTGAAGCATGAGCAGACTTTCCCCTTTATAGACTGGACACTGGCTGAATTCCCGTTAGTGGATCTCCAAGACCTCCCTGCACAGGAAGACAGGTGACTCACATTTGCAGGACTTTCAAGAAATGCCCCCATGTATAGTCCCCTGGGATTTAGTCGACCTCTGAGGGCAAGGATGATATCTTAAAGTGGTTTTATTTTGCATTTCCTTAATTATTAACAGCACTGAAGCCTTTTAAAGATGTTTCTCAGCCATCTCTAATTCATCACTTGTGAAGTTTCTGTTCAGCTCTTTACTCCCATCTTTTTTTTTAATCTCTGAAGGATTTGGCAAAGATTTATTTTTTTCATTTAAAGCAGACATATTTGCTTACAAATACGGTGGATTTTAAGAGCACAAAAGTTAAATACAGACAATGAGATTAAATCCAGTAGAATGAACAGCAAGAGACAAAGAGTTGGTGCCTGCAACAAAACTGACCGCCAGAGAAGCCTGAAGGCCAGGCTGGAGTCCTCATCCTGTGAAGCAGAACCTCATAGTGTAGGACCTGCACAGTGGGTGTGGGTGAACCTTGGCTTTGATTATTACTTGACAATTCAGATAGGTAAGGTTTTTATAGATACCTGAACCCATTTATGATAAACTTGTAGTAGTTTCTACTGTGTAATATAATTATAAGGCCACAATATTCCTTTTGGACAAAACCTTTAATGTGATTTCATTATTAGTTAACTCATTCTGTCGAAGTATAAGTGTCTGAACTGAATTAAGATTACAGATCATTTTAAATATATACACCATTGCTGCTACATTAAATTCACAGTATTTATATATAATATCCAACGAAAATTTACTACCAAATGCTACAAATGCATCAGTGTGACATGCATATTAATTGATCCTATATGTATAATTATATGTCAAGATTTTAGTGTCTATTCTTTGTCTTATTAAATCATTAACGCTATATTTACAGAACAAATGAACATGAAGCAGTACAGCCAGTCAGGGACCAAGACAGCTCTTCAGTTGCCTATCAGAGCTCAGGTGTGAAGTCTCACAGTGGCAACAGGCCCACCTTTTGTACCAGCTAGCAGTGTGACTCCACCTCCACAACCACATAAGACAATGACACAATTATCCAACAATCCAATGATACAAATTATCCAACAATCCACCTGGCTGAAGTGCCTGGCTCCTACCTGTGCTTCAGGTATTTCTGGGAAATCCTCTATCTAAGCTCTGTCTATTCCAACTTCTGAATAATTTTAGAATATGTTATCTGGGGATTAATTTTACACCATATGGATTTTTAGGGAAACATTCAAATTAGAGTACATGAATCTTCTATCTTTGAAATTATGGAGGAAACTCAACTGTAGGCTGGTTTTGCTGTCCCCCTTCAAACTGCAAAAGTGATTACTACACTGTGTTATAAATGCATAATTAAGTAGGGAAAGACCTGTAGTCACAGCATTCAGTACTATATGTGGTACCAGAATTCCTCTGTGGCTCTTAGAAATTCTTCTCCCTGCCCACCTCAAAAAAGGTTAACTGTACCAGTGGGAAGCTCTCCGTATGTAAAGAGGAAGGGGGCCCTGAATCATCTCTCTACCTCAGGAGCTTATGACTGTGCATCATCTTTCTATTTATATTTGTTCCAAAAGAATTCTGAAATCATAGTTTTAAGACAATTAAAGGTTAATGTTTTTCTTCTAGGTGTTTTGTGTTTTGTCATCCAAGGGTGAAAAAGTAGCCCACGAATGTTATAATCTTGAGCCCTAATATTATTCTTGTCTGCATTTTGATATGTTACCACCTGGGTTGTCCTATAAACAGACAGGAAAGAAACGGGCATTTAAATATTAAAGGACTAATATCTGCTGACATTAGGACAAAGGAATCTAAATTTAACATGTAAAGCTTTTATCTCTCCTCTTGTGAGGCATTCTGGCTGCAGTCTGATAGAGCCATCAAGCCCTACCTATGACTCTAGTCTCACCATTAGGGAGTAGGAATAAGCTAAAGAATCAAGTATATTTGTTTCAGACAATACACCTGCCTTGATATTCTAGGTTGACAATGGTTATTTCCTATTATCTCTTGTCAGGAACTTGGAAAAAATTACTTTTGCTATTTTTATAACCTAAGGGATTTAATTAAAATATTTTCAAGTGATTCATTTGAATTTAGAAAGATTTTAGTCATTAAACTTTCTTCATTGTAAATAATGTTAAAGTATTGTATGAAAAAACTCTTTTTACCCCGAATATAAAGAAATATTAAAAATGCATGTGGAAGTATATTTCACTTGGATAGTTGAAAGGCAGTTATCTTTTGGAAGATACTGAAAGGCTTTCAATGATAGGAAATTAAGCAATGTGCAATTTTATTTATTATAATCATTTGCTTTATTCTCTGAAGGTAATTTTGTTCTGTTCAGTCTTATTTTAATTAAATATATACTACAAGTAGGTCAATGTTGTTATATGTTAGGTCAATATAGTTATGAGTCAGTTTATATTTATAATGGCTCTGTTGCTTCTTTGTAGCAGGATTTAATGGCCTATAAATTAAAACACAATTGGGTTGTCTGATGAAATAGTTCTGAGAATTATTTTCAAGGGACAAACAATGAAAGTACTTTAACATCTAAGCAACCAGGCATGGAAGCTGACCCCAAAGTCCTACCTTTCAGTGAGTAAGATGGGAGGATTTCTGTAAGTTCAAGTCTAGCCTGAATGCATGGTAAGTTCCAATCCACATCTGGCTATGAATGAGACAATGTCTTATAACAAAAAAGCAAATTTTAAAAAATGAGTAAAATTATGAATTGGTTTATATACAAACTATATATATGCACAATTATATACTATAAGTTAATTATACATTTATGTGTTATATATTCATATATATGTATAAAAATATATATGCACAGTATATTATTATATATGTGTATACATATATTTTCACATTTTTATACTAGATTTTCATAAGATGCATCATTGTCTACATTATTATCTGTTTTCTTTCTTCTCTTCTTTCTTTTTTCCCTTCTTTTCTTCATTTTTCTTTCTTTTTTCCTTTCTTTATAGCTTTTTTAATTAATTTTGTTTATTTCTGTATGTGTATGAATGTACTGTCTGCATGCAAGTTTGTGCACCAGTGTCGTGCAATGCCGCGGAGGTCAGAAGAGGGTGTCAGATTCCCCTGGAACTGGAGTTCTGGAACTGGAGTTTCAGACGGTTCGGCCGCCATGTGGGTTCTGGGGACCGAACCCGGGTCCTCTGTAAGAGCGGTCGGCGCTCTTATCCGCCAGGCCATCTCTCCAGCCCTATAGTTTTGTTTTTTAAAAGCCTGTTTATTCCAATCCATATCTTGTGAGTGTTCCTCGGTGTCATTCCGTGCGCTATAGTCTGGTCAATGTACCAGGAGTCACACCAGTAAGGAAAACTGACTTTCTTTCCAAGTATCCATCAGTTGCCAGTAGATCATCAACTAGTTCTGGGGCTTCCAGTCCACCTCCCCCATCCCCGATGGGCCCCCAATAAGTTTGGATTTGCACAAGTCTTTCCCATGTTGTTCTAAGAGCTAGGGGTTCTTATGTACAAGTTCTATGTGGTGCACCAGACAACACAGATTCCTTATATTCATCTACCACATGCTGCTTTTATAATCTTTCTGCCCCCATTTCTATAATGTTCACTGAGCCTGTGGCAGACAAGGTGCAATTATAAGCAAACCATTTAGTTCTGGAAAATCCTAGGCCTCTTATCTGATGCACATTTCTTATTTGTGTATCTTTGTGTTAATTGCCATCTTCTGCAAGAAGAACCTTCTCTAGTGCATGAGTAATGTAATAATCTATAACAATAACTCTTTGTAACTCAGTTTAATATTATGACTATTTAGCAGAATTATAATAGTGTGCTGCCCCCTATGACCTGTGATTTGTCTAGGCACATGTTCTTGCCCTGATATCAATGCCAAGCATGTTCTCCATGTTGTGAAGCACAGACACACACACACACACACACACACACACACACATATATATATATATATATACATATATATACACATATATATATGTATATGTGTGTCTTCAGAGTCATGATAACCTCAAAATTATTTGCCCAAAAAAAGTTATTCAATCCTTCTCCCATGTTTATGTCATGTAAGATCAAGAGAAAATGTCAAATCAAGAGAAAAACAGGGGCTGGAGAGATGGCCTAGCAGTTAAGAGAGCCTACTGCTCTTGCAGAGGACCCGGGTTCGATCCCCAGCACCCACATGTTGGCTGAGAACCGTCTTTGACTCCAGTTCAAGGGGAATCTGATGCCCTCTTCTGACCTCCACGGCATTGCACCACACGGGTGCACAAACCTACATGCAGACAGTACATTCGTACACATAAAAAAATAAATAAAATTAAACAAAAGAGAGAGAAAATCAGCCATGGCAAACATTAGATAGCAATAATGAGTTGAGAAAAGAAAACCTCAATAGGCACTAAAGTTCCAGATGAAGAAATTCTTAATAATCAGGTTTTTACTGCATAAGCAGTGTTCTTTTGTGACCTCCTTCAAAGAGCCAAAGACAGTGTCTACAGATGGCCATTTATACATATTCCCCCAATACTTACCACATCAACCTGTCCTCACAGTATAGCCATATACACAAGCATTGATAAGCAGATGGATAGAAACAACAAAATAATTATTTTGTGACCTTGCGCTTCTTGACCTGCCAAATAGATTTGTTCCTTAGTCATATAAGGACATGGCCCTGCCATTTGAACTAGAATCTGAGCTTCCCTATCAAGTTTATCTGTACCTTAGTGATGTACTGTACTATTAGGAAATGGCAAGAACAAACATAACATTAGGATTCTTTTGTAGAAGTTAAAGCCATTCTCTGTTGGGGGTGTGAAAAATAATAGAAGACAATCTGCTCCAACATATAGCCCCTTTACTAAATGAAAATTAACATTTGACTAATTGAATTCATTCTTTAATATCACAGGCTTCCATTTGCATAAATGCAAATCAAATAATGAATAAGCAGATTGTGATCTGTCATCTCTATCAGTCTAAAATTTAGGGAAGCCATTTTATAGTAGTGGATTTACTCAGAGAGCATATTATGCAGGCCTACACTACATCAGGTATCAACAAGAGCTACAGGAAAGAAAACGTGTCATCCAGCACATTGGAATTAAAACTTCTTGCTTATACGGAATTATCAAAGAATAATATACATATAGTAACCCATATGAAGACACTGATGTTCAGAACAAACATGGTACATTGTGAAACACATTTATGTTCTAATCCTCTATCTGAATGCTTTTGCATTCAAATATTTTCTAACTTAAGATGCATAAACTTTTTAGAAATTTCACTACTGTGACAAAGAGAGAAAATATTTTCAGAGGAACAGAAGAGTTATTAGAGTTACCTGTTTTCAAAAGGCCCAACTCAGAGACAAATTCGGCTCATTACAATCTGTTTTCTTTCCTTTTCTGTGTTTTTAAGCAACAAAAATTAATTTTCTCATAGTTCTGGAGGCTAAAAATTTCAGATCAATGTGTCAACATCTTCGGGTTCCTCCAACTTCTCTCCATGGCTTGCAGATGGACGCCTGCTGGCCATGTCCTCACATAGTCACTCCCTAGTCTGTGAGTTGTGTTATGACTATTGTTAATATTGTTAAAAACCCTCTACTGAAACTGGATAGATGACTCATCTGGTAAGACAAGTGGCTCCAAGGCAGCTAACGATCATATGAAACTCCATTTCCAGGAGGGATCCAGTGCCCTACTCTGGTCTTCAAGGGCATCATACAACTTGGGTGCATTTGCAAAGAGGCAGAGAAAATGCTCATACACATAAAATAAAAATAAATAAAACCATTTTTAAAGAGGTCTGAGAAGACCAGAGCTAAAATGCATCTTCTGGTCATGACAGGACTGCCACATCCATGGATACACAGCCTCTGTGGTATCTGCACAAGACCTATACAAGACCAAGGCTGTCAGCTATCTCTTATAGAGGGAGAAGGTGTTCATGAGCTCCTACCCTCACCTGAGGAGCTACAGACAATTGATGGCATCTGGGGGGAGAGTCCGGTTTTTAGGGGTGTGGCTCCTGGTAGCTGGACCACGTCCCCTTGGATGATTCCACATCCAGAAGTATATGGAGGGCACAAATTGGAGTGGATAAGTTATTACATTTTAGAAAAAGAAAATACCAAGTTCAGAGAGTTGGGAGGGTATTGGTATATATCTTGGAACAATTTAGGAGAGGAGTTTGGAAGAACATGATCAAAACACATTGCATGAAATTCACAAAAAATTAGGATATTAAATAAACACATATTCTTTAAGGAGAGGGAGCTTACTCCAAATTGATTTAAAGCATTATTATCATGATTTATTGAACTCTTTCATTATGTATCATGCTAGTAATTTTGCAGGAGGGCATTCCACTGAGGACATGTTGAATGATGACTTTGTGGTTCCTTTCAACATTCCACATCATGCCTGGTAATATTTGTTTTGCTCTTGAGTGGTGGGTTGTTTATTACATTGGTCAGACTCAATAGCACATTGGGTTGAATGGTTAATAAACTTCCTACCTCTGAGGAACAGAATTTGAGAAACCACTAAAAAATGAGAACCAATTTAAATAGTATTTTGAAATCACTAAAAAATGAGAACCAATTGAAGTAGTATTTTAATGTAACATGCTAAGATCAAATCAAAGTAAGAAGTCCAAGATGAAAAAAAACAGTTTTGAATAAGGACAGGAAAACAATACGATTTTATTTCTTTCTGCCACAGGCTAAGCTCAGTGAGGTACTGGTAGAAACTTCTTTAATCAGAATTTCCTCAGCTTGCCCTCTGTCAATCTCACCAGTGAGGACACTGAGTTCATATTGTCAATTTTTATCTAAGCAATATGAACAAGCACACTGAAACATAGTTTATTAAGTCAGTTTAGGTATTATTTTCTTTAAAAAAATCAAATATTGAATAGCTAGTTTAAACTGATATTTTTTCCTCAGTTTCTCAACTTATTCATGAAGACACTTGCCCTATTTTACAGATCAATAGAAATAAATAGCACACATTAGTGTTGTGATGGAAACCTCAAGGCCCAGAAATGTTAATAGAAAGTCAAAAAAAGACTGCCAGATTCCAAACACCTACAAACTACATTTTCCTTTTGAGAGGATAAACATTTTTCAAAAAAAGCAAAAGTCATGATATTAACTTTTCTTCTTTTAAAAACACACCAGATCTGTTTTAATCATTTTTTTTCCAGAGTGTGGGATGAAGGTCTTGGTAAGGTTTGTCAACAGTAAGTTCTATGAACCATTGTTCTGCTGCCTTCTATTGTCTGATGGTGGATAACAATATCCTGGAATAGGATCAAATACAAAGCATCTGTTTTAAAGGCATCGTATGTATGACTTCTATATATTTATTGATAGTCTAAAATATTCCCTGTAGGGAAATGTATTTGTGACATGTTTGGTGTTCATAATCTATTAGGAGTTTTACATTTTTTTTTATATTCATCAGTAAGACCAGAGAAACTGTACTGCAGACATAAAACTTGAGATCTTAGTAAAAAGACAAAAAGACAAAACAGAGAGTACTGTTGTTTGGCCTGTCTTCAATTCTTACTGGCAAGTGCATCTACTCTGTGGCTGCCACCGCTTTTGGCACTCCTCAAAGACATGAGACACAGCTTTTTAACCTTCCAATGTGGACTGAAGACTCATGTCTCTCCAAGAATCCTCCAAACCTTTAATGCCAGATAGGGACTACTGAGATACCCAGCTTGTGGACTAAACAGCTAAGGGGATGTCAGCCTCATCAGAATATAGACCGCCATTGTTGAACTACCTGGGCTGTATCATGGAAGCCAGTGCAGGAGGATCAAGACAGGATGTGTACTTACTGGACTTCATTTGGAGGACCATGGGAAGGAAAGACCCCAATGTGGAGCACAAGTGCAGGATTGATGGTTGTTTGGGATTTCCAAGGAGGAACCTTCAAGTACTTCTTTAAGGAAAACATGACATCTTTTGGGAAAAAATCCTCCAAATTTAAGAGATATGTGTATGTATGTATGTATATATGTATGTGTATATGTAAAACTATATAAAACCGTGTATATATACTGTAGCAATACAAGTTGGAGAGAACACAACGAAGGAACTGAAAGAAAAACAACTCTGGAAAGACTCAGAAAAAGATGCAGGACATGTATGGCAGAGTGGGGTGGGGGACATGGAAAGGGAAGTGACTCTAAATTCGATTGAGAAATGATATATGACCTATGGAGAAAGTTTAATAGCAATAAAAAATATTAATGATAATAAATTAAATTTACAAGTAAAAAAATTAATATTCATAGCTCAGTATACAATAAAATGTGAAGGTTTGTTAAATTTAACTTAATTTCTTTTTAATAAAAATAATACACACATTTAAAGATAACTAATTCAATATGAAAAAAGCATTGAAATGAATAAATAAAATAGTATCTCCTATGACAACTGGTAAACACTGTGCTCTTGTTACAGAATTCACTGTACATAATTTTCTCAATATAGTAAACTAACAGATATTTCTAAATAAGCTCTGTGTTTACTCAAGAAAATTGGGACACTTCCTTACTTTCTATATATCTCTATTTCTCACTCTGATTGCTAATATCGCCTTCTTCAATATGTTATCCTATTTTCCATGTGTACCCTTGGTAAGAGAAATGAGAAGCAGTTTAAAAGCACTGATAACCTTGAGGATCATCTCACAAAAACAGATCTTATAAAGCAAGCAACTGATGAGCATAAAAAGCAACAGGATTTTCTGCCGATAAATTTAAAACACAGAAAAAGGCACACTAGGATATTTTGTATGGTGTACCCAGGTCAGTTGATTATAAAATATTGCTCCATTTTGGAGGAAACATGTACAAAAGCAAGGCAAAAAGACATGATTACAGAAGGCTTGTGAAGACCGATCATAGTTATTCATGAGTACTAATACCATGAACAAAGCAAATTATAACAGGAGAAAAGCTTGATTGGCTTGCTAAATAATCTTTGCTTCCATAGTGCAGTAGTTATTTCCATGCGTTTGTTGGATTCTGAGATCCAAATCCTAGACAAATGTTAAAACAGAATGAAATAAAAGAAAGTGAGGAGGAAAGAGATAAAGAGATGGGAAGAAACAAATGAGAGAGAGAGAGAGAGAGAGAGAGAGAGAGAGAGAGAGAGAGAGAGAGAGAGAGAGAGAGAGAAGACAATATAAATGAATGACTGTGGGAGTAAATGAGAGAGGGAGAGATGAGAAAGGGAAGGCCCACAAAAGGAAGGAAAGGAAATTAATGGAGTTGAGTATAGAAAGAGAAGAGAAGGAGGCTTCAGAGTTGGCTCAGCAGTTAAGAGCAGTGGCTACTCTTCTGAAGGACTGGGGCTCAGTTCTCAGCACCCATATGGCAGTAACAACCTTCCATAACTCCAGTTCCAGAGACTCTGACACCCTCTTCTGACCTCTGTGGGTATTTCATGACACGGGTTCACTTACATCCTTACAGGCCATATACTCATATACATAACATAAAAAATGTTAAATAGGGGCTAGAGAGATGGCCTAGCGGTTAAGAGTACCAACTACTCTTGCTGAGGACCCGGGTTCAATCCCCAGCACCCACATGGTGGCTGAGAACCGTCTTTAACTCCAGTTCCAGGGGAATCTGATGCCCTCTTCTGACCTCTGTGGCATTGCACAACACGGGTGCACCAAACTACATGCAGACAGTACACTCATACACATAAAATAAATAAATAAAAATTTAAAAAATTACTTAAAAAATTGAAAAATGATAAAATATTTTTATAAAATTAAAAGAAGAGGAGGGTGGGAAGAAGAGAATCAAAAGGGAAATTGACAAATGAAGTGTTCATATAGTCAAGTATGTGTTAGTTTAGTGGATAAAGAGCAAAGCTAATGAAAATGCCGTCCATGCAAAAAAGCAATCTACAAAATAATTCTGAAACACACTCGGGAAGATGCTGCATTTCTGAGCAGGTGAATAACAGGATGAAAATATATTTTAGACTTCCGTGGCATGTGTAGATGACAGTAAAGAGCAACAACATTAACCAGTCAGGCAGAATGGTCTTTGCAATAATACATTATTGCTAATGATAATCTTCCTGTAATTGTAATATATGAGGTAGCATTTCAGCATTCCCTCTCCTGTTAATATGCTACTCATTCATCTATGTATTCAGGGAGCAAATATTCATTGTGTAACATGTAAGTGAGGGGCATTGTTCCAGATCTAAGAAAATGAAGAGTGCTTATTTATGTATGGGTGCTAAACCTTTTGTCACACACACAAAAAAAAAGATTTAGGGCAAGGAAGTGTGATTAATATAGGGTTGCTTTTCTCAAGAAAGTTATAATCCTAGTAGAGGAATATATGCATGCATAATAAAACAAAGAAAACTAAAAATATTAATACCGTATGTGGGAGGCATAAAATTGTTCTATGTAAGCTCAGAGGAGGGTGATGAATTTCAATTTGCGGGACTGAGAATACCTTCATGCAAAGCATAGTAAGAATGGAGATGCAAAGGTGCAGAGAATTTAGATTGTGAGGCAGATGCATATGCACCATCAGATGATGTTAAAACATACTACGAAATTCCAAGTCATTATAGGTTTAGAAAATCACATAAAGCAGGGCATGGTGGAGCATGACTTTAATCCCAACACTCAAGAGAGAGAAGCAGGTGGATATCTGTGAGTTCGTTCAGCCTCATCTATAAAGTGAGTTCCAAACCAGCCAGGGCTTCGTGGTAAGATTTCATCTCTCTCTCTCTCTCTCTCTCTCTCTCTCTCTCTCTCTCTCTCTCTCTCTCATATAAGTATGAGTTAGATTTTTACATTCGTCTTTCGATATGGGGAAGAATCATCAGGTTTTCTAAGGTAAGGCTAGCACAAGTACAAATCATGAAGAGAATCTGACAGTCAGAGAGTGAGATTTGCTAGAGACCACAAACAGCATGCTGCTCTACTGCTGTAAAGTCCTCCTACTTAAGGCTTTCACTTATATTTTTATAATGTAAAATACAAAAGTGAAATGATCAATTACATTTCATCACCAGATTTTCCTGATTTACCTTTTACTGCAGTAAGGTTAGTGACTTCACAAGAGCCTCAGATGTCCAAGGAACTAGTAATTTACTTGTTTGCATTTGGTGATTTTCCTTGGACTAGAGGCATATTATTATACGGAGTACTTCAAATCAAGATGAAAATGTTAAAACTGCAAATCCAAATCTGGAGGTTGTCCTCAACAAGGAAACAAGAATTGCAGATTAAGCCTCTTCTTGTCTTCTTCCCCCTCTGTAAATTAGAATTCTGAACATCTTTATATCTCCCTTCCTATACAATGTTTTCCATTTCTCCTAGAGGAAAACTTCTCTTCCAGAAGAAGATGGATGGTGCAAACTGAAGACCACTCATACTTTAAAAGCATAAGAAAAAGGGAGGAAAAACATGCAGGTATAAAGCACACAATTACAATTTATTACTGATATATACATGGACAATTTTTAAAGATTTTTTTTGTTGTATTAGAGGTGTGTATCATATTATTCTACTGGGGATGGATGTCAGCCTGAATAGTTGATGCAATTTCATCCTTAAGTACTGTTATATTCTTTGACCTACAAACAGAACTTAGATTTAAAAAGATGTGGCTTTAGAATATGTGACGTGTTTTAAAAATTATTTCATTTTCACTGACAAGACTGCTCAGTGTGCAAAGGTGCTTGCTTCCAAGTCTGATGACCTGAGTTTTATCCTCAGGGTCTACATAGTAGAAGAGACAAAACTTCCTATACAGGCTATGTATACCCATTCCATGCTTTGGATGAGAGAGAGAGAGAGAGAGAGAGAGAGAGAGAGAGAGAGAGAGAGAGAGGAGAGCCTGAATATAATAATAGATAATAAAAAGTAAATAATATGTTTTATTTAAAATTATTCTGCAATAGAATACTTGATGCTTAGTATTTCAAAAAGAAAATAAGTAGCTCAGTTTTGGAGAGTAAAAGTCCAAGTCTAGGTGACTCCATCTGCTCAGTCTCTGGGGAGGGTCTATCTGGAGGAGGCACAGAATTAGAGAATCAAGTGTAGAGGCAGCTTCACTTATAACTACCCACTCTCTCAGGAACTAACCTTCACTTGCAAAAACTGTATCAGCCTTTTCCAGAGTGCTCCAACGATTAAATTAACTTGGAGAAGACCTCACCCCTTAAAGGTTCTCCATATCAACACACTAAAGATTAAACTTCCGGTATTAATACCTTCTGCACACTCCTTTATATGCAAACCACACGCAATCATTAAGCCTAAAAAGTTATTTTGGAGACCTGGACAAATGCTCAGCATTTAAGAGCATTTGCTACTCTTGTAGAAGAACTGGGTTTGGTACCCAGCACCCACAAGGTAGCTCACAACCAGTAAATCCCATTCCAGGAAATCTGACTCTCACTTCTGGCCACTGTGTGCACCAGGGACACAGGATTTTACATATACATATGTTCAGGTATGCAAAACACTCATAAAATAAAAATAAGTATTTTAACAATTGACTTTGGGCTAGATAGATCTACAAATTTTAAATAGAGTCACAATTATAATCAAAACACAGAATATTTCACCCCTTCTTCATACTAAGAGCACTCCTGTGCCTTATCCCTCTGGCAAATTCTAAAATGTTGCCTATTAATATTTTAATTCCAAAATATCACCTAAACCAAAGGGTAAGTGCAAAAGTTCTTGTATTAGTAGTACCATTATATTTATTTATTTTCAGCAATTACTCTTTATTACTGCAAGTACTCCTTTGTGTAAATATAACATAGGGCTTTTGTTGCTGCTCTTGTTGTTGTTACTCCTATTGTTACCTAATTAAGAATACTTGAGATTTGGTCCAGTTGGGTTAATTATGGATAGAGCTAACATCAATAAAACTTTCTGTAGACTATTAAAACTTCATTATTTTCTAGGGGAAAATTCAGATGATGAATTGTGTGTCTATATGGTAAGTTTATGTTTAGTTAGGCAGGAAACTGTTGAACTATTTTTGTTTGGTATATTTTTGTTGTTGTTTTTGGTGTTTTTACCCATTTTATAGCTCTGCTCTCAATGTGCCAAGGTGCCAGCTACTTTTCAACCCTGAAGCAATGCTTCTTTAAATGTTTGCACTCATGAATCATTTTTCTTTTTTAATTTAATAGCTCATCAATTCCCAATTTGTGCTCTCCATATCCTTTTGGGTGTGGGACCACCCCATGACCCATGGTTGACCAGAAGCCATAACCCTTAAAAAACCTGATTCTCCATCTTCCACAAGCCATCAACTGTCAATAGCTCCTCGGTTAGAAGTGGGAGCTCATGAACCACTTTCCATTTCATTCTGGAATGTTGATTGCCTTAATCTCATTTTGGTCTTGTGCAAGCAAGCATAGCTGCTGAGAGTTTCTTGAGTCCAGTGGTCCTGCCCTGCCAAGAAGATACTGCTTTGCTCAGATTTTCCATAACCTCTGGCTTTTACATTCTTTCCATTGTCTCCTCAAGGATGGTCCCTGAATCTTGGAGAGGGAATGATCTAGCATTCCTGTTTTAAGTAAAGCTCCCAAGGTACTTTTTTCCTTCACTTTGACCACTTATAAATTTCTACATTAACCATGATTCACCTCACAGAGAACATGACTCTTCTTCATTACAGAAATTTTCATTGGACCATAAGTATTTGGTATATAAAACGGGCAAACAATCATAGATTTCTTGGTAATCAGTCATTATTTTAAAATAGATTTAAACTGGGGCTGGAGAGATAGCCTAGCGGTTAAGAGCACCGACGCTCTTACAGAGGACCCGGGTTCGATCCCCAGCGCCCACATGGCGGCTAAGAACCGTCTGTAACTCCAATTCCAGGAGAACTCCAGTTCCAGGGGAATCCGAGACCCTCTTCTGACCTCCGCGGCATTGCACGACACGGGTGCACAGACCTGCATGCAGACAATACATTCATACACATACAAAAATAAAAAAATAAAAAAAAAATAGATTTAAACTTTGGTTATGCACATAATTTTGCCATTTACTAAAGTTGAAAGCATATTGGAATACTAATGAGATGAATGTATTATACATGTTTATATAAAGAATTAAATCTTGGCTGATATTTGATATTTCAGAATATAAGTTACCTTCTGCATTTTCAGATTTGATTATACCATATTTTGATATTATAATCATCAATGTTAAGAATGCTGCTTTGCATGAATATGTAGTACAAAATGGCAGACTTTTTTAATAGCCATTTCAGAAATTGTTGGGAATTCTGTACTAATCTCAAGCCAGAATTAATTTAATGATTTTTATGAAGCTCATCAGCAATTGAAACAATAATTTTGTGGTTTTCTGAGATAGAGTCCTCCTGATACCCCAGCTACCTTGGTATTTGTTATATAGACCAGGTTGGCCTTAGTCTCACAGAGATCTGCCTGTTTCTGCCTCCAGAATACTGTGATTGACGGTGTAAGCCACCACAGCTGGTGGTTTTATTTTGTTTTGTTTTGTTTTCCTTTACATACAGGAACATTTTTTTTATTTTTATTGAATTTTGTGTGGTTCATACAGAATATCGTAATCATCTTTATACCTCCTCCCCATCGGCGCCATTCCATAGCCATCCCACTGGATTTCATGCATTCAGTCATCTGTGTTAAGACTTATTGGGTTGATTTACCATCTCCAGATGCCCCTCACTGCAAGTTCATCCACTGAGGTCTAAGTCAGCCTATCCAGTGTCCTTCCCTTTAAAAAGATCACCTCTTCCTCACCTGTAATTGATCAGCTGGCAATAGTGCCTTGGCTAAGATTCGAGTCCGTCACTCATTTCCACAGTTCTCTAAGGGTTTTCATCTCCTTGAGTTGGCTTGGGCCTTGTGCATGCTCACACCACTGCTGTATGTTCATATGAGTGAGGTCCCAGGAGGCCTTAAGACTCTATTTGGATATGATCCCAGGCTTGATCAATGCACTTCTCCCCTGGCTGTTACAATATTTCTACCCACTCTTCTGTGATGAGCCCTGAGCCCTGGGTGGAGTTTAATATAGGAGTCCTGTCAAAGGACCCACACACTGCAAACTTTAATTCTCTATGTTTTGGCCATTTGGGTCCTTTTATGTTCGTGGTGTTCTGTGGCATGAGGAATTTCATTGATGAAAGTTGAGAGATGCATTAGTGTTTTTCAATCAGCAATTTTTAAAATCAAATATAACACAATGCAATCGAAAGTAAAGTAAACCAATATGATGTGTGCTGAGGAATGACAGTAGGACAATACTAAGTCTTTGTTGTCTGTAATCAATCCTTTGTGTTTCTTCATAGACTGGCCATAAAACTTTATTTGTACACTAAAATGACTACAAGTCTTAGCATACACTAGTCTCCAATATAAGTCCAGGTGTTCCAGGCAACTGTTGGTCAGGTGCCACTGGGGATTCAAAATGTTCTCATGTTGTATGTTTGGAAACAAAGCTGCATCGGGAGGCAGCACAAGTGAACACTTCCAGAAACATGTCAGATTCATTATGCAATAGCTATTTTTTTTATTTTCTTTTTTAAATTTTATTTATTTATGTATGTGTATGAATGTACTGTCTGCATGCATGTTTGTGCACCCGTGTCGTGCAATGCCGCGGAGGTCAGAAGAGGGTGTCGAATTCTCCTGGAACTGGAGTTCTCCTGGAATTGGAGTTTCAGACGGTTCTCAGCCACCATGTGGGTGCTGGGGATTGAACCCGGGTCCTCTGTAAGAGCGGACGGCGCTCATAAACGCTAAATAACTATTAGTGTTGCTAAGTTTTCATGACCCTGTGGGGTTTTCACCCACTGGTTACTAAGTTGTTATTTTAGCCATTCTTACAGATTTGAGAAGATGCAATATTGTAGTCTTTGTTTACGTTTTTCTAATTTTTAATATCTGCATTTGCTCATTTTCTATTAATCTTTAATCTTTGGTGAAGTTGTATGTGGACTGATAAAGCATATATTTTAAGTGATAACGATCCACTGGTCTTAGGTTATTTGGATTTTATATTTTTGCCTTATTTTTGTCTTTGTCTCAACTTTATTAATTTTCCTTTTATTTTATATCCTTTTATAAGCCAAAAATACTCTCACAATAGGTTTGGTGGGTAGAATTGGAGAGGAAGGAACCCTAATTGCACTACACACAAATAGTTTAATGTGCAATGAAACAGGATCCTTCCTAGATTTAAAATTAAACAAAATATTAAATTCTCTAAAGGACGTTTTTAACTTACCTAATCAAATCTGTAATTATGCAGTCATATGAAGAAATTTTGGTGAATATTTATGAGGAGCAGAAATGGTCCTATTTCTTTTTTCGTATAAAATATTTTTATGAGGAACGAAAGATAGCTTTCTCTCAGGAATATTTTGACCACAGAAATACACATAAACACTTTACATAATTTATAAGAAATGCTTGTTTGCCCACCCCACCCCCTGTAAGGACATGTCTGTATTCTGATTGTGTTATATAGACCTGACCACATTAGTACAAGAGATGCCTTGTAGATAAATACTGTCTTTCCCACAGGATCTGAAGAGTGTTTTGGAAGATTATCCAGAGATTAATTAAAGATTCCCAACATTGTTAGAACTTCCCCTCACAACTTTCTCCAGCAGATTACTCAGAAAACCAATCTAGTACCTACCCTGCTATTAGTTCAAGTAAATCTTCAATAACAGGACAGATCTAGCTTCTACAGTATATCTACTCTCATCTCAATGGGGGCTCCAGAGCAATGTAATATTTCTAACAAGACGATAACTAGCAAGCAGCTAAGAGAGGTCTGTGTTAGATTTCCTTAGATTGACTCTTTGCAGCATAAAATTAACTATCTCTATTAAAGCATTTGGTCCAGAGCTAATCTGATAATGGGTTAGAAATTACATAGGAGTAAACAGGAGAAGTATTAGGAGATAGTAAAATAATGGGCACAGATCTCAACTGGAGTTGTGTAATATTTCTTATCTGAATTTTGACAATTTTCAACTGACTCATGAATTATTGGAGAAACACATTTTTCATAAATTTTTATCTTTATTTGAAGGGAGACTTTCACATAAAAGGTTACAGTGAAAATTTTAAACACAAAGAAGAATGAATAACAGGTACCAAAGCACAGCTAAAGAAGAAATAGATTCTGCTATTATGTAGCACAGAAGGATGAATCATGGTTCAGAAAAATCCATTATATATTTAATGAAGATCTAGAATATTTGAGCTCCAAAGACTAAACATAAAGAAACCATATGGAGAGGAAAATGCTAATTACCCCTGGCTTGATCAGTACATTCTGCATGCATATTTTGTAATACCATATTAAATCCAATCCGTGCATGCATAGATGTTAATAAAAATAATATGAATATAATATTAATTATTGTATAAAAATAAATATGATATTTTGTGTTATTCCTATGTTCATTGTGGGAAAGTAGCACATTTTTTGAATTTGTTTAAAGTCCTTTTATGTACTGAGATATTTTTGATGTTTATTCAGCATCTCTTAAAAATGCCAAACTAAAACTGTTTGGTGATATTCACATTTTCTGTAGAATAAATGCTTAGATTCTCTTTAATATATACCTTTTTATTAATCAATATTCAAATGAAAATACCATTTTACCTTAATAACTTGCCTATGGCCAAAATTCCAATTTCCTTTAGCCATGTTACCATTTGCTGGAGATAATTAGAAGAAGAATAAGATATCCTTCTTAAAATTCACAACGCACTTTACAATAATGACTTCAATACACTGGAAAGCTTATGCAGCAATTACTCAGTCTCCTTCATTTTCCTGTGATGCTTCATCATTGAAAATAGGAAAGAAAAGAGAACACAATTTGAGCAAGAAAGTAAGGTTTTGAATGCTAAGAAACCAAAGAGAAGGCAAAGGGAAAGAGAAGTTCTGCTGGGCTCTGAGCTATTGTGAAAGAAATCAAACAGTGGGAATTGTTCTCAAGGGTTAGTCTTGATGCTTGCAAAATGTCAGAAAGCAGTGAGCAAGGTGCATCACTGGGGACTGGCACAAAGCTTGGCTGGCGTGACTAAAATCTGTAAGGAGACCCAATGCAGGCACAGAATTTTCCCTCTTTTCCTCAAGGCTAAATATACAGTGTTTGATAACAAAGGAACAATAACTATTTATAAATTGCATTCTCATCTAAGGTAGGGATTAATAAAACTGAATCCTAAGTCCTTAATTAGATAGCTAGTGTATTTTCTCAGAACTAGCACTAGTCTTTCAACCTAGTCTTTTCATTTTGGCAGTTAGTACACTATTTTATTATTATCAGTTCATTTCAAAGTAAATTTCCTGGACAAGGACTTGAGCACTTAGAATTGTATGAGGACCACAGTCAAGGTAAAACTCTATGAAACCCTAGGATAGCAAGCCAAATGTAGTTTCTTATTCTCCTATTCAGTTTGTTCATGAGTTCACTGAGAATCTACTAGATTCCAGTTATTAGTGATGCTATGAGCAGTACAGCATTGCTTTTGATCTCATGAAGTTTATAATGTACAGAAAACAAACAAGTCAGTAAATTAAATAACACTGTTACAAAGAGAGTATTGAAAAGACATTGTATACTGAGTTAGGATGGACAGCAGATCACCGAACACTGTATAAGGAGCCTGGTTTTCAAAATGTAGACTGGGAATCAGCATCAATACTACTGTGAAGCTTCTTTAAAAGTGGGAAGAAACTGTTGCAGATGTACCTGTCCTTAAGAATAAAACTGCAAAAATGAACTGGGTTTTTATTTGATCAGCATGTTTGTATATGAAAACCTCTCCAACTGGACTTGAGGATCCCGGGTTGTATAAGAATTGGACTCAGATGGTTACTTGGGTTTACAAGATATGTCTTATATTTATGGCTTATGTTTACTATACAAACTGGTTAAATTAAAAAAAATAAGAAAGCTGAAAAAAAGATTAATCTGGTGCTTTGAAACTTAGTAAAACTAATAATAAAAAGTAAAAGCTAAATGTTGTACTGGCTTGCTCCAGTCAGTGAAATCTTTATATGCAAAAGCCTTGACAGGGAAAGTTATAATATAGACCTTTTATGGAATTTGGCTATTTATTATCATACAATCGTACTTAATCTCATGGTGCACAGACAAGAAAATTTGTTCTGTCGCTTGACTGCTAAGCACATTCATATGATTTTACCGATCATTGCCCTTCACTTTTCCCTGTGGATCCCATAATATTTACTATAAGAACTGTCCATAAGAAAGTTTATGAAAAATCTGAATGTACCTGCTTTAACTGGCTCCTTGATTCGGGGCATGTATAAAAATAATGCTCATTAATTGAGGTGCTTCAGGAGAAATAGGATGCTTTCATTGAATAAAATCCATACTTAATTCAAGTACTTTATTCCTGAATGTTTTCATTGTAATAACAATCTTCTTAAATTACTGAGAGGCTAACTCTAATCAGAGGTAAGATTTAGGCTTTTCAGTTTCTGAGTTCATTTAATAGTTCACTTTTATTTTTTATTTTATGTGTATGAAGTGTTTTGCCTGCCATATATGGATGTGTACCACACAGCTGCGCTTCCCTGGAAGACCTGAAAATGTTGGTGTATGTTATGCAACTGAAGTTATAACAGTTGTGAACCACCCTGAGAATTCAGGGAACTGAACCATTTGGGTACTGGGAACTGAACCATGGGGGTATTGGGAACCGAAACACGTGGATTCTGCAAACTGAACCATCTGGGTGCTGGGAAGTGAACCCAGGTCCTCTGCAAGTGCAGCCAGTGCTCTTAACCACTGAGCCATCTCTCTAGCCTTGAAGATAAAATTTTTAATATCTACATCTGTCCTGATTGTCGAACTCTGTATATCATACACTGAGACATTTAATTGAAAAATAGGAACTTTTGAGAACTGGATTGCTTTAGCCTATATCTTCTATATTTTCAAGTAAAAAACATTAAAATTAAAGTATTACTGAGGTTTATGCAGTAGGACACAATGACAGCAGGTGTATGTGAGGAGCTTGGGTGACTGGTAGAATTTAAACTGAAAGCTATGTGGTGAAAAGATTACTTGAGGGATCATCAGCTACTTTGTTGGGATATACATCATCACAATACTTTAAAAATAAATTTCACTTTTTATTACTCCCATAATGATTTTTGATTGATGAAATATGCTAATAATCATTTAAGCAAAAATGTAACTGAGCACTATGGTTTTTGAGAAGTACTTTAAAGAAATAAAACTTACCTCATGGTAAAAAGAGTTGGAGGATAGCTCACTAAGCTATTCATTTCCTTTTGAGTTTTCTTTTCTAAGTAAGAATTGAAAAGGAAATAAATTCCTGTCTTCAATATCAGTAATCACCAATTCTTAAAATCATTAAAAAAGTCTTATATTATTGGAATTTTGCCACTCACACTGAACTAATGTTAAATATTTTGTGTTCAACTGTTGGAGGAGATAAAAAGTCCTTTTTTCACAAAATTTCAAGCAATAAGCTTTTTTTCTGAATTGGTAAGCACTGTGTCAACTAATGACATGATTTCAAAGGCATTTCTTTTAAATGTAGACTTTGACAAAGTAAAAATCTAGAGGATGCATTCACATTAGGCCAGGTGTTAGCAATGGACTAGCTCTCACAATCCACCACATTGTTTCAAGAGGAACATTATCCAGAAGATAATCCTGGACATTTGGGCGAGTATAGAGTTAACCTAAGCCATCGCTTTCTAAGGGTAAGAAGTAAAAATAAAAAATGTCTAATTCCTAATTCCATGTGGAAGTTTAAGATAGCAGCTAAAATTTAATGAGGTAGCTAGAATATTGGGTCAAAATGTTGCTACAGTCATAATTATTACAGTCTGCAGACTGTATGTGTCAACTTTTTGAACTCATGGTGCTTGTAATTTACAATTTGAAATGTAAAATGACAAGTAAGGACATGTCTTTGTTGCAGATTTTTTAAATCTGATTTCTATCAGAAAGGTCAGTGTATGTAAATAAGTTATTTGTATCACTACCGCAAAAACACATATGATGCATTTTGAATGAATTTGATGTTCTCAGATTTATTTTTTTATTATAAAATAATTATTTATTTATTTTGTTCTCAGATTTATTTTTTATTTTATTTATTTTTTTATTTTGTTTTCTGATATGAACCCTCATAATGTCCACTCTGAATGGTCATCTAAGTGGTACTTTGCTTAAGATGATCAGTGTGGTGGTTTGGCTCAAAACTTGGTAGTCGCATATTTAAATTGTTCTAATCCCTGGAATTGTTTCAACTAAAAAGAAGAGACTCATTTTAATAGGCCTAACAAATCTCCCAAATGTAAATTGTTTCATGACCAATAGGATTATAACTAAGAAGTACATCATGTACATATATGTATATATATATATATATATAAAATACTGTCTTTACTAGCTCTGATTAAAACATGATCATTTAGTAGGTGTTTATTCACTCTGCCAATATATCTTAGTCTTCATTATGAAACACTTTGGTGTCTAATCTGGGGAACAAATAATATATTGGAGGATTTCTAAATTTATGATTCACATCAAGGAATGGTTTAAATACAAAATTTGCAATATAAGGTATGGCTTGTATTACTACAGTCAGTGATTTGATGTTTACCATTGATTTCACTGTACTTGGTAATATGTTTAATGCATTTTGTCCTCTTGGTGGCTAATATAACTGCCCCCGTATTATAGATGACAAAGCCAACATACATAAATTTAAAATTGTAACCAAATCACACAGAAACTGTGTGGTAGAAAAGTTTAAAGTAGGGCTCCTTTCAGTAACCTCATTCAAAATCACTACATAAAAATTAATATTGTAACAATATTCCATTCTCCTTTATAAATTGCATGTGTATTTTATCTTATTGATTGCAAATATGTAGTCATTACAATATGTAATGGGAGAAACAGAAATCAGTTCTTTCTAAAATTTATGGTCAAATCATACCCACTGGCCCTGTGGGAGAAATGTTGGGTTGAAAAAATGACTTTTCTCTATTCAGAATATTTAGTGAGTGGGCTTCATGACCTTCAAAGCAAAACCCTTGTTGATTCACATGCCTCAGAGAAACCTCTACTCACCCTATTCCTTTTTTAAATATTTTTTCTTTATTTGTTTTTTTAAGTGATTCTACAATATAAGAGCACAGTTGTTTTCAGATCACATTGCTCAGTTTGCCATACAATGAGGTAATTGATGCTAGCAACCACAGATGAGGGATACCATTCGTGGTTTGTTTTTCTGGGACTGTGTTACTTCACTCAGCATGATATCTTCTAGCTCCAACCATTTACCTGCAAAGTTCATGATGTCATCTTTCTTAACCGTTGCATAGAACTCCATTGTGTAGATGTACCACATTTTCTCAATCCACTTCTTAGCTGAGGGGCACTTGGGTTGGTTCCAGCTCCTTGCTATTGAGAGCTGCAATTAACATGGCTGTGCATGTATCTCTGAAGTAAGATGGGTCTTGCGGGTACATGCCCAAGAGTGGTATGGCTGGCTCAGGTGGCAAGTTCATTCCAAGTCTTCCAAGGGTTCTCCACACTGCTTTCATAGTGGCTGTATGAGTTTACATTCCCACCAGCAGTGGATGAGTGTTCCTCTTTCCCCACAACCTCTCCACATTTGGTATCATTTGTTTTCTTGATCCTAGCCAGTCTTATTGGAGTAAGATGATATCTTTAAGTGGTTTTGATTTACATTTCCTTAAAGATTAATGATGTTGAACACTTCTTAAGATGTTTCTCAGCCATCTCTAATTCCTCACTTGTGAAGTCTCTGTTCAGGTCTTTGCTCCGTCTATTGAGTGGATCATTTGTTTTCTTTTTTCTTTGTTTTTTGAGTAGTTTATATATTCTGGAAATCAATGCTTTGTCAGATGTATCTGCAGTGAAGGTTTCCTCCCACTCTGTGGGTTTTTTTTCTTTACTTCCTTGATTGTTTCTTTTAATGTACAGAAGCTTTTGAGTTTAATGAGTTCCCATTTGTCAATTGTCGACCTTAATCCTTGCGCAGCTGCTGTCTGATTTAGGAAGTCTTTTCCTACGCCTATGTCTTGTAGGCTGCTGCCAACTTTTTCTTCAATCACCTTCAGAGTTTGGGGTTTCACGTTGAGGTCTTTAATCATCTGGCATTGACTTTTGTACAGGGCGAGAGGCAGGGGTTTAATTTCATTCTTCTACAAGTGGTGATCCAGTTTTGCCAGCACCACCTGCTGAAGATGCTGTCTTTGCTCCATTGTGTCTGCTTGGCCTCCTTACTCACTCTATTCCTGTGACAGTTTCTTCTCTTACATTTACGTAGACATCCTCCAAAACTGAAACACATTCAGAAACGTTGACCCAGGAGTTTCCATGACTTTAATGCAACGTCTTTGGGGGTATGGCATCTCTATATGATAACCACTGTTCTAAATACTCAGCAAGGCTGTGGTCTACGAAGCCAAATCAAATGTTGTCCTACTTATACCAGTACCTATTTTTAATTCCTAAATTTCATGGAAACTGAATTATAGCATGTCATCAGTCATTTTCACAAAAGATTGTGAAAAATGCCCAATACTTACCCATATATATTTGTTGCACCAAATCATAGATTTCAAATTCTCATATACACACACATAATGTACTTTGAACATCCTCACTCTCTGATTTCCCTAACTTGTTTCCCTTCCCCTCCCACTGGTTGTCTTGCCAAACCATACCCTTTCCATTTTCATGTGTTTGTTTAAAAATCCAGTTTCTGAATAAGAGAGAAAACATGCAATATTTATGGTTTTGAATCTTGTTCACCACAATGATTCTCATTTTCATCCATTTTCCTGTAAACTGTGATTTTCTTCTTTGTGACTGAATAATTCTCATATGCATGTCACATTTCATTTGTCCACACTCACACACTGATGAGGACTGAAGCTGATTACCTAAGTTAGCTATCATGGACGTGAAGGACTCTAGCTGCGAAGTCATCCTAGGGTTGATTCGGATAATATGGCTGACTAGGTAGGTGTCTCCTTCCTCCCTCAATGCTCCACATGTGTACCTCTCTAATATGCATGTTCTGGTAAAAGGGATGACCTTCCTCTATAAACAAGCTGTCAAGGTCGATACTTTGGCCAGTAATGCAATCGAGTGTGTGGAAATCCCTGTGTCCTGCTGACTAAAACTCCTCAAGATATACAACTCAGGGTGCCATGGCTGTATCATGTGGTAGTGAAGGCACAGTGTTTGAGGAGGATCCATTCTGATTTCCATAGCACCTGCACTTTCTACATTCCCACCTGCAGATGATAAGGGTCCCCTGGACCCTCTTGCATACCAAGATGACATCTCTTCTGCCTGGTATGGGGGAGAATGCTACTTAAAACTTTAATCTGCAGCTCCCTGGTGGATGGTATGTTTGCAAGGACTTTTTGCCCAGGTGGTATCATTTTTGAGGACAGACCACAGCAGTGGCTCTCACTGTTCATTTGTCCAGGAACTCTCTGCTACCAGGGCATTTGTTACCTCATTCACTAAAAAAGACACCTGCTCCATCACCAAAAGCCAAATATATTTTCATGAAATAATCTCCAGTTAACAGACATTGAAAATAACTGATAATAATGAAATAAAAATAAGTGAAAAAATCTTAACAAAATAACATTGTGGGTATGTGTATGTGTGTATTTGTGTTTGTGTCTGTCTGTGTGTGGGTGTGTGTGCTATTTAGTATTTGCTATCTACTATCTACTGGCCAAAGTGTTTTTCCTACTTTCATTGAAACATTAGAAATCCTTCTGCCCTAAGTACTATTCATAGACTCACTTTAAATATGAGAATATTTATAAGTATGTTTAAAGACCTGGTTTAATATGATCCATTTTTATAATGTGAGGCTTGGAATACAACCCCAAATCTGTCTGGTGTTAAGAGTAAATTATTTTCACTCTGCAGGTATTAAATAACATCCGATGTTTATAAAAAAAAAATAACAGCTCAAAACATCTGGGTAGAAATTGGGATTGATTTACAAAAGCTATGTCATATATTAAAATTAATAGAGTTAAAGCAACATCAGTACTTATGTTCTATGTTGCAACAAAGTTAATGGAAAATTATACTCATGATCATAAATGCAAATTATACCTTGCAGAGTGATGTGCGTTTGGATGCAAATGAGCTTCACTTTGCAAAGTGCTTATTGAGGATCAAGGCATCAGCAAAACCAGATACTCATCATTCATTAGGAAAGATCTTCACACTTCCTTTGGTTAAAAATAAACCATGAACAAGAGATGAAGTCAGTATGATGAGGTAAGTTATTTTCTGACACTACAGTGAGAAGATACATTTAAGGAGCTTGCTGAGCTAGTAGATAAAGTTCATCTTGTCTTTCACATTCTGGGTAATGATGATTTGTAAATAGGATTCAACCTCAGAAATTGTATCTTGGGGCTGGAAAGATGACCTAGCGGTTATGAGCGCCAACGCTCTTGCAGAGGACCCGGGTTCGATCCCCAGCACCCACATGGTGGCTGAGAACCGTCTGTAACTCCAATTCCAGGAGAACTCCAGTTCCAGGGGAATCTGAGACCCTCTTCTGACCTCTAAGGCATTGCACGACACGGGTGCACAAACCTACATGCAGACAGTACATTCATACACATAAAAATAAATTAATTAATTAAATTAAAAAAAAAGAAATTGTATCTTATTCACAATGAATTAAAAATAACAATCTTTATTACTTCAACAATAGTTAGGTAAATTACCAAGAACAAATTTCTATTTAAGCTATAAAAAAAGTTAAAACTTTAGAAATTGTACCTATCCAAGTGTATATACTTGTGCACATACACACACACACACACACACACATATGTGCATGTCTGTGTATGTGGACTTGCCCTCATGCACATGTATGTCTTAGGATACAGTTCTACTTCAAAGAGAAGTATAACTGAATATTTTAGAGCTTTATATATTAATATAAACTTATCTAACTTCCTATTTTTTTACCCATGAAATGTTTAGATAATAGCTAGGCATGATAGCACATGCCTTTAATCTCAGTACCTGGGAGGCAGAGGTAGATAGATCTCTGTAAGATCAAGGCCAGCCTAGTCCATATAGTGAGTTCCAGGAGAGCTGGTGCTACAGGGAGACCCTGTCTCAAAAACATTTTTTAAATGTTTAGATAATTTAATATTAAATACTTGTTTAGTTTTAAAATAATTTATTTTAGAATATGCCAAGTATATTTTTACTTTCTTCTAATCATAGGCTGGTTGTTAGCTAGAAATAATTTTGCAAGATAACTTCTTATTCTTTGAAGGATCTCATGTTTCTAACATTTGAGTTATCCGTTTATCAATTGCCTGTTCTTTAGCATTCTGAGAAGCAGATATTTTAAGTCACTTATGTCTTGTCTTCACAACTGTGGAGAGGGAGAGTGCAAATGATTGCTCTATGAAAGATGGGGAATTGAGATCTAGAGAATTTACTCAAGGCCATGTTCCTAATAAAAGAATTGCAGCAACTTAAATGTACTCTCAAATCCTGGTGTTTACCAGAAATGCAGATTTTCACATCTTCTGGTATTATTTCTTACAGCTAGAAGTCTAATCTAGTTCCATCTTATTCCAAAGTATCTGAGTACACTGTCTTTGATAGTCTCATATTGTTTTTATATTAGTTTCCAAATGTTAACTCTCATGAAGTTTTCATGATGAATTCATCAAAATGATAATATTTTCTAAAACTTTCTCCCCAGTGGAAAACAAGTACTATTTATTGAACTTCATAGTCCCACTATTTTAATAATGGATTTAATAGTCTCCAGTCTTTGTAAAAAATTTCCACACAGGGCCTGGCACAAAGTATGTGACGAATGTCACTTGACATTATTTATGTTAGTGTTTGATCATTATTGTTACTACCACAGGGATCATCTAGGCTGTTTAACAACTTCTTTTTCACACTCAGATATAGTTTTCCTAGCAAAAAAATAAAAAACCTACACTCATGAAATTTTTCAACACACACTAAGAACTGAAATTATTAACAAAACCTGTAACAAACACATGTTGTTGAGAAAAAAATACTCATATTCAAGGTGTCATGAACTCTACTGGACTCTTATGCATGAAGATCATCATAATCTAGGGACATACAAATGCATTCAACTTACTAAGAGAGATTCCACTGATAACAATACCAGTATATTTAAATAGCTAACTTCTATTTCTCTAGTCAGGTATACTGGAATGTGCAGGAAAATTTGAGTCATATTTACATTTTTCTTTCTAGTCTTCTGACAGTAAATGACTTAATTTGTTCCTCTGAACATGAAGATGTCAACTTTCAGAGGTCACTACTGAATGCATGCACAAATTGTTTAAAACACTGTTCAATAAATACTCCCCATTGAAACTGATGACTATTTCCTCATTTTGGATTGAAGTTGTTTCTTGAACTTTAGCAAATAATTCGAAGGGTGATTTTATTGTAATTTGGTGAAACTTATTAATCCACTGAATCTGTCAAAAACAACTTTTGGCTATAAATTTAGCTAAAGTTGCCTATATCCTAATACCTGATCCCATTTAGGCTGATTACTGAGACTTTCTGGCAGTTGTCTCCCTGGAGTTCTAGGAGTAACGGCTTCATGGTTTTATACTTTCCTTAGCACCTTCCCTCAGGAAAACTAACTCTTACAGGAATCTCCCATGTGAAAGCTTGGTATAGTTTTCATTTTTATTGCTGTTCTGCTCTCAATTTCTAGTTTCTCTCAGGGTGTTTGCTTATTTGTTTGTTTTTGGTATTTTTGAATCAGGATCTTCCTGTAGCCCCAGCTGGCCTGGAACTCACTTTGTAGACCAGCCTGGACTTGAACTCATAGAGATCAACCTTCCTCTGCCTCCCGAGTGCTGGATAACAAACATTCAGAAAACTTCAAGCCACCAACATAGATCGTTAATACCTAATTCACCTGGATTTTAAACATTTTCCTGCTTTCAAGCCCTTGTTTATCTGTCTTGATATACAATTAAAATTGGAGTAGCCATCATCACAATGATGCTATTTAAGTGATTATTCTATGGAGGGAAATTTCAGTAGTTCTTGGGCAAAGGGAAACAAACCAAATAATTGAACCAGGGAGCTACTCAGCCCGTCTCCTTTCTGATCCTCTTGGTACAACAGAGGAGTGGCCACTTTGAGTCACAACTTATTCTCATACTAAGAATTTCTCATATCTAAGGTAAGAATTGCTTAAAGAAATATCTGGAGAGATGGTTTGGAATAGAACAGCACTCAGAGTCACATTCACATTCAAGTTGTTTCTGTCTCAGGAACAGCAACACAATGAAGACCATTCAAAAAGACAGAGGTGACTGTCCATAGTCGGAAAGCCAAGTCTGATAACACCAATATCTTGATGCCTGCTTTGTATAAATAGGTCCTGATGCTGTGGTATGTTCTTTGTTTACATAAAAATAGTGATAGTTAGAGTTCAAATGAAGCTCATAGCATTTAAATATTGTCAATCAATTCATATATTTGCAATAATATTTTATTTATTTAACTTTTATCGAATTTTTATATATTTCATACATAACATCTCAATCTATACCCCCTTCTCCACTGGCACCCTCCCACAGTGCCCCCCCTCAAGAAATCATACATTCTGTCACTTGTGCTATGGTCTACTGTGCCAAATTAATCACCCCAGTCATTACCCAGTGCCAGTTCATCCTCTGAGCTCTAGTCTGTCTATCTGGAGTCCCTCACTAAAAGAAGGACAGTACTTTCTCACCCAACTGTAATCAGCTGCCAAAATTTCTTCCACTAAGATCAGATTCTGCTACTAATTTCTGCATTTCCATGCTGGGTTTTGTCTTTTTAAGCTTGCATGGGTCTTGTGCATGCTGACACCAATGTTATAGGTTCATATGGGTAGGGTCCTAGGAGCTTGTTGGATTCCATTTCTATATAGTCTTACACCACCTCCTCGGCTCTTACAATCCCTCCCACTTCTGCAATTTTCTGTGAGCCTTGAGTGAGTGAAGCAGAATATAGGCAAACTGTCCAAAGAGCCACATTCTGTAGACTCAATCTCCTCGGCCATTCATGACCTTTTAAGTTCCTGGCTCCTTGTTGCATGAGAGAACTTCCTGAATGACAGCTAAGAGATTAATTAGTGTCCTCTTGCCCCCTCGTTCTATGTTGTGTGAGCCTTCCATATAAAGGTTACATGTATTTTGTCTCTAATACAGGTCACAGTCCACCCTTCCTTGACTGACTTGTGTAAACCCTTAAATAGACTCCATTGTGCACCAGAAGAATCTAAATATTTCTCTCCATGAAAGGCATACTGTTTGCTAATGCTATGTCAACAAACCAGAGCAGTCTGTTGATGAAGAAAATCTTTCCTTTGCTTCTCTAAGGGATGACATAATAATCTTCCCTTTACAACAGGTCCTTTCTATCTCTTTTTTATTATTCCATCTAGGCCACTACAGATCTGGACACTTCAGAAGGAACCACCAGGTACAATATGTCTGAATCTTTATTTTTAAATAAAATATTTTATTGGTATTTTGTGTGTTTCAGACATCATTTCTCAGTCCAATTTAGACTCCTTTTCCAAGCTCCCCCACCACACCCCAGTTCATGCATTCTGCCATGCAGGTCTTGCATCTTTTTCTCAGTCTTTTTAAAGATTTTTATCCGCAGAGATTTATTGTTTGGGCCGAGGTTAACTGTTTCACTCAGTTCTTTGATCCAGTCTTTTTGTCATTGTTGTTCCCTCCCATTCATATTGCTCCAAAATATGCCTATATATACATCACATATATACCAAAATTATGACCTTTGAAAATAAAGATAGTAATAAACTATGATATTCAGATTTTTCCTCATTCTCTCTCTCTTTTTTTTTTTTTGTCTTTTTGAGACAGGTTCTCCCTGTAGCCCCAGATGTCCTAGAACTCACTATATAGACCAGGCTACCCTTGAACTCAAAGATTCACCTGTCTCTGCCTCCCAAGTGCTGGAACTACAGGCATGAGCCACCACACCCAGCCCCTCATTCTTTTTTTAATACTACCAGCTAGCTCTACATAATCTCCCTTGAACAATAGCTGTCCAATATCTTTTCAAAATTAAATGCTTTCTACAATTAAATATTTTCCAGAGACTAATGTGTGAAAAGAAAGGGACGGTCTAATTGAAATGATTCACCTTGCTCTACACCATTTTTTTTTTTTTTTTTTGCTCTACACCTTTCTCTCTGACCTCCACTTCTATTATTTTTCTAATAAAACTTATGGTGTCTATAGAATCCTATAGTTAAACAGAGCAGCTAGCCAGCTTCTACCTGGAATACAATGATGTTATGTTCTTGAATACCTAAGCTCAGTATTAAGGGACATATACATGTGTATGCTTATGCATTTTACATATCATGTTTTGCTAAATAAGCAGCCTTTTCTTCCTTTTGCTTCTTCCTAAAAAATGGAGCTTCTGTCTCAAAAGGACAAATAAATAAATAAGTTCTGCCTCTTAATTTTTATTAGAGTTTGTTCTGAAATTCAAATATCCCAAACACTAACATTTTCCCTCTTTATTATGCTATTGTAACAATCAATTTTCAGTGTCATGGATACTATTTAAAATACAACCAGTCGGGGCTGGAGAGATGGCCTAGCAGTTAAGAGCACTGACTACTCTTACAGAGGACCGGGGTTCGATCCCCAGCACCCACATGGTGGCCGAGAACCGTCTGAAACTCCAATCCAGGAGAACTCCAGTTCCAGGGGAATCCGACACCCTCTTCTGGTCTCCGCGGCATTGCACGACATGGGCACACAAACTTTCATGCAGACAGTACATTCATACACATACAGAAATAAATAAAATTTTTTAAAAAATAAATAAAATACAACCAGTCTCTATCAGTCAACACATCATTATGCAAACATATTAACATAGAATAATTTTGAATCACATACATGTTTCAAGATAATGAATAACATGCAAATACTGGCTATTTTATGTGGACGCATCCTTGTTAAGCCTTTTGCTGCTGTGACAAAACACTGAGCAAAAACTACTTGGGGATGGGGCTGGAGAGATGGCCTAGCGGTTAAGAGTGCCAACTGCTCTTACAGAGTACCCGGGTTCGATCCCCAGCACCCACATGGTGGCTGAGAACCGTCTGTAACTCCAATTCCAGGAGAACTCCAGTTCCAGGGGAATCGGACGCCCTCTTCTGACTTCCGCGGCATTGCACAAGGGTGCACAAACCTACGTGCAGACAGTACATTCATACACATAGAAAATAAATAAATAAAGTATAAAGAAACTACTTGGGGAGAAAAGAGTTGATTTGGCTTATACTTCAAATGACAGCTCATCATTGAAAGAAGTCAGGCAGGAACTCGAGGCAGGAACCTGGAGACAGAACCTGAAGGCGAGCAAATAGAGGAACGCTAAGTGCTGGCTTGCTCCCGCTGACTTGCTCAGCTAGTTTTTATACAGCCCAGACCCACCTTCGCAGGGATATGGGGTATCACCCACAGTGGGCTGGACCTTCCTGTATCAATTATCAATCAAGAAAACGCCACTCATAAATGCTCAAAGGACAATCTGATAGAAGAAATTCCTTAAATGGGACTTAGCAATCAAGAAAATGTTCACAGGCCAGTCTAATAGAGGAAATGTCTTAATTGGGCTTTCCTCTGCCCGTGTGACTAGGTTGTGTCAAGTTAACAAAAACTAACCAGCACAGGATGGAATTACAAAAAAAAATATTGTTATACTAAACACCTGTCTGAAGTGCTTACATGTTTTATATCATATACTGTTTTTCTGATAATAATTTTAGAAAACCCATTACTGTACAAATGTGTTCACCATATTTTCATCATGTACTCATTCTTTAACAATTGTAATTTTATCTTTTATTATTACCACTTGAAAGAAACTGTCAATTTGGTGGTCACTATTGAGCTTCTGTTCACTTCTCCTCACACAGTATTTGACCCTGTGTGGACTGTTCCCTATTTCTACATATACCGTCCTCATACCTGTGTGTTTTCCCCAAAATTCCCTGATTCCTAGTCCTAAGAGAACCTTCCAACTCTATTATTTCTCTCCGTATCGTTCAGATGCATAAAAATGTATTTACGTGGACAGAAGAATAATTTAATATATACATATATTTCTTTATATAATGAAGAAAACTGCTCGTCAAAAAGAAGAAATCATTAAATTTTCATCGCAGACTTAAATCTAATTTACAGCACTATTATGGAATAAAATCATGGATATATCAATTTTTGAGTTATACATAAATGTGTTCTTAAATTCAATGTTATTTATTTTCATTGCTTACCTTGTTAATATAGCTCAGCAACATGTCCAAACAAATAAGCAATACGTCTCCTAATATATTTATAGTGTGAACTAAAAAGAGTGAATTACAGAAGAAAACATAAAAAGTATTCATTTTCTTTCACACCTTTTGTAAATCAAGAAAAGGCTATTTCACTTTATCTAGAGCTGTCTGACATCTTTTTGTTAGGTTATAACTTTATTCATAGTTCTTTTAAAACCAATAGTATTAAAAAAGAAATATTAAGGTAGAAAAACAAGAAATGTGGTGCAGAGTTACTTGGCTTGGAACCAGCAGATAACATTGTATATTGAGTTTCTTTGTTATTAACTGAGAAACACTGATTTAAGCACAAATCTACTTTAAAGGAGAATGAAGAACTCCCAGCAGTACACAGGAGAAGGAAAATGGAAATTCTCAAATTGTGCCAATGTGTATATACTACTGAGATCTTGAGAGTTAAAACAAAACACACAGAAGACAAAATTTAGAATAATCAAAAGACATGGATTTTTGAAAATCAAGAGTAAGAACAGTCGAACCCAATGTGGAGATAACCATGAGATTTTTAGTTATAGCTGAGTCGCATATGCAAACTTAATAGTTCTAGGAAAGGTCCCACTCAATATCCTCACATAACCATGGCCATATGGAGTCCACTCATGTTTAACTTGGGAGAGACGGGAAAAGAACTTTCACTCATATTCTGCGGAATATGAGTGAAAGTACGAAAAGAGAAGTTTTCAAACACATTGCAGAGAATATACCAAGGAGTACCAAATTACCAAATTGTACATTCCACTGGGGTCAATCAGTGGTTCTTTACGTTTTCATGCTATCTTCTTCACTTGCCATTAACTCAGACATGCGCTTCAGAAACCTTGAGATCAGCCTGACCAGCATCATACAAAAGCCAATTACGCCATTACATTAACTCATTTATTTTTATTTGAAGGAGATGGTGGGAGATGGTGGTCTGGAGGACAGTCCCTGTGGCTGGGAGCCCAGGACATGTCGACAGCTACTCCACCTGAAGGACCAGTGTTTGATTATCTCCTCTGCTCAATCAACCCTAGACCAGGTGCCAGGGAGCTGGAGGAGTTCCTTACTTTCATCGTCTCAGATCTGCGGGATCTCTGGAGTCCGGCTGGCCAGGGTATCCTGCTGCTGCAGATTCAGAACCCATGGCGCTGGCGCTGTTGAGGGCTCTGGAGAGAGGGGAGGGTTGAAGGGAGGAGCAAGGTGGAGCCAGCTGAGGAGTGTGAGCCCCTGTCACTGCTCCAGGAAGGAGAGTTCCGGGCAGAAGAAGAGGAGTTCCTCAGGAAGTTTGACGAGGTCACCTTGGCTACCCAGTCACAGAGGCTGGCCACCTGCAGAGCATTTACACAGAGAAGGTGCTGTGCGATGCACGGGCACTGCCTGGCGCCTGAACAACAGTTGCTTTCCCTCCAACCCCAAGCTCTGGCTGCAGCTCTTAGAACCTAGTGAGGTGTGTGTCCCGCTCTGCAGGGACCCCGGATGTGCTCAGTGGGCCCCAGCCCCGCATGGGTGAACATTGTGAGCAAGGACTACCAGGCTGTGGGCCTGCACATCTGGAAGGTGGCAAAGTGGCGGGTCAGCCTGTCCAGAGTCCTGTCTGCTCCCCCTGCGGCTGGTACCACATGCCATGCATATCCTCTTGTACTGTGAGCTGTCCTCAGGTTACTACCTGGCTGTTCCTATTACCTTCTTGAAGGATGTGTCAGGACAGTTCCTGCTCCCGAGTCATCTCCACCAGGAAAGTCACCCTCAGTGCTGTCAGGGCAGCCACCAAGAGTTCATCTGCAACAGCCATGCCCACAGGCGAGTCTGAGACAGAACAGCTGCAAGGCTGGTGGAGAGCAGGCCAGACAGCTGGGGGCAGCAGGAACTCTGCCTCTTACCCTCAAAACCCCTGCCTTCCCTTCTCCATATCTGAGGGTGATGGTCCTCGGTACATCCGCATCTCTGTGCACCAACACTGCCAGCTCAGAGACAGCCAACTCCACCCCATCTCCTTCCAAATAAAAACAATGTGCTGTAGTACCATAGAAATCTGTTCCAGTTTGAATACTTGCTGCTTGTCACTTTATAACATCGTTATAGATTATATAGTTACTAGCAATGTAAAGAATTCCTTTCATTTAAACAAATATTTGTATATAAGTTGCAAATATCTTTATATAGCTTGTCCAAAAGGCTATCTGTAATGGAAAGAGTAATGGGTAAGGAAAATAGAGGACAAACGTTTCTGTAACTAAACTTCTATAACTAATGACACTATATAATTTTGGATACTAGACATCATGAGGCTTTTAGGGAATAATTAGATGTTGTCTAAAATAGTAATTTGCAAATTAATGGGAAAAATCTGTAAGAGGTCATTCATTTTACATTTATTTATTATGTAGTATGTGTTTGTATTTTTATGTGTATGTGTGTTGGTATGTGTGTGTTTGTATCACATTGCACATGTGGAGGCCAGAAGACAACTTGGATAAACTTGTTGCCTCCAATGTGCAGGTTCTGGAAATGGACCTCAGAGTTTCAGGCCTTTACTTGCTGAGGCATTCGCCAAGTTGTTACTTTTTAAGTTTGGGACTTAAACATTGTTTCCCCATTGAGAATAAAAAAATTGAGGGAAAAATTAAAATTCTCTTTCAAGATTATAACTTCCACTGAACACTGTCAAAGCATCATCTTAAAATTAATTATTTAAGCTCTACTGCACTTCAGTAGGTAGAAATCAGTTTCAGTTTAAATAGCTGCTACTTGTCACTATAATATATATAATTTACTAACAATGTAAAAAATTCCTTTCATGTAATCAAATATGTGCACACAAATTACAAATATCTTCATATAGCTTGTCTAAAAGGCTATCTGTAATGGAAAGAGTAAGTAAGGAATATAGAGGACAAAAGTTCCTGTAACTAAACTTCTATAAGTAATGACACTAGATAATTTTGGATGCTAGACATCATGAGGCTTTTAGGGAATAATTAGATGCTGTCTAAAATAGTAATCACCTGATTAAAAGTCAGTCAAAAATTAACATTCTAGAGAAAAGTACCCCCTTGATTTTATCCGATTAGATATATTTTTTTAATTTCCTTTTTTTATTTTTTTATTAATTTTATTTATTTCTGTATGTGTATGAATGTACTGTCTGCATGCAAGTCTGTGCACCCATGTCATGCAATGCCGTGGAGGTCAGAAGTGGGTGTCGGATTCCCCTGGAACTGGAGTTCNATGTGTATGAATGTACTGTCTGCATGCAAGTCTGTGCACCCATGTCATGCAATGCCGTGGAGGTCAGAAGAGGGTGTCGGATTCCCCTGGAACTGGAGTTCTCCTGGAATTGGAGTCTCAGACGGCTCTCGGCCACCATGTGGGTGCTGGGGATCGAACCCGGTCCTCTGCAAGAGCGGTCGGCGCTCCCAACCGCTAGGCCATCTCTCCAGCCCCTAGATATATTTTATAATAACAATTCATAAATACCTAGTAGACCACAAGAAGGGTAGAGTAGAACCTTCTGTCCAACAAAACTGCTCATACACAAAAGGAATTTCTCTGGTTGATCCTGAGTTTGGAACTGGGAAAAATAGTCATGCTATTGATTCAGTCCTAGCCATTCTGTTATAACTGCTGTCAAAGTGACCTTTGGAATCAAAGCCCAGGGACTGGAGTTTGTGGGTAGAGATTTGTCATCAGCTGTCATGAAGTTATTGTCCATTCAACACCATTTCTATGTGCTATTCAGGTAATGCAGGTCCCATAGCTTCGTGTGAACTTACCATCAGTAAGATGTTGGATACAGAACAGACACTGAGAGCCCATAACTTTAACTTTGTTGATATACTGTGCATATTGACCTGGATTTAAAAGGTAAACAGATACTTATGCAATCACTTTGAATCTAATCTAATATAGTCACTTGCATTAAATACATAGCATCCATATGTATCAAAGTTACTAGTTTACTCAACCAACATTCACTGAACTCTTAGAGTTTTGATTGTCAAATCTGATCAAACCAAAGTGTTATGTTGCTGTTCCCCTCTCAACTAAAATATACCTAGCATCCCTTGGAGTCTCTTGAGACTCTCTTAGTTGGTTCTTATTTTGAAAGCCATATTTCAGACTGGAAAATATAATTAATGACCTGGCTTCCAGTTGCTGATTTCAAATCACATTCTTCCCTTCTCTCTCATGGGGTCTTCTAACTCCAGATGGTACCACTCACTTTCAAGGCTATTTGTGCCACCTAGCCAAAACAGTGCAAAACATACCTTAACATCGCCACCTCAAATAGCATGAGATATAAAAACAAATGTTAAAATATGAATTTAGCAATTGATTTCAATGTACAAGCACATGTGGAAACCAGTTTATCAAACAAATGGCTCTCTCAACTGACAGCATATGGGAATCTTTTTCAGAATATGAATACACAGGACCAAGACAGAAGCACAGAATGCCACAACAGCACCCAGGTGAGGTGGACCCAATTTGGGCTTTGCAACCCCCCCACACCCTGCCCCTGGAGCCTTGGTAGCACCCGGAAACCTCTCACCTCAGGTTCCATCCAGCAGCATGGCATGGGTGGACCTAGACAGGCAGCTAGCAGGACAAAGGAGAAAACCCCAACCCACCAACCCACTCAATCTGGTGGTGCTGTGGTGTAGATGATCTAGCAGATGCAGAATTAGTGATTCTAGTCTTCTTAGCCAATGTTGAGGCACCAGAATCCAAACAAACAAACAAACAAACAAGCAAATCCACATGGCAAAGACACATGAAAAAACAATATGGCAAAAGCTCACACAAATCCCCACTGAACTCTACTAGTCCTACAGAAGATTCTAACAATGAGATCTCCCTGGAAGGAAACCAAGACACATAGACCTTAGAAGAACAATTGTAGACATATTCAAAGAAATCAAAGAATATAAAGAACAAATCAGAGAACTATGGAGAGAGAATGAAAAACTCAGGAAGGATCTAGAAGGAAAGAATGATAAATTCTGGAAAGCACTAGAGGGAGAGAATGACAAACTCCAGAAGGAAGTGGAAACACTGAAAAGTGGAAACACTCCCAGGCAGAAATGAAAAAAAAAAAAGACCAGTGAAGCAAGGAGCTACAAGAAGAAAATGACAAGCTCCAAAAGGAAGCGGAAATTCAAAGATATTACAGGATGAAATAAAAAATGAAATTGAATATTCATCCAATCAACAGGAAAGGATGAGAAAAAGCCTCAGAAGCAGAATGGATGAAGCAGAAAAAAATATATCAGACCTGCAGTATAACACAGAGCAACTAGAATACTCAAGAAAACATTATGAAAAATTAAAAAAAAAAAAAAAACACAAGAGTGGAACAACCAGAAATGTGGGACACTATGAAAAGACAAAACCCCCACATCATAGGGCTAGAGGAAGAAGAATAATCCCAGGACAATAGTATTGATCGGATCTTCAACAGGATAATAAAAGAAAATTTCCCCAAACTGAAAATAGACAAACCCATACAAATATAAGAAGCACATAGAACATCAACTAGACAAGAAAAAAAAAAAATCCCCCACAATATCATATTTAAAACGCTAGATGCTCAAAACAAAGATAAAATACTGAACACCAAAAGAGAAAAACAAGATACACATAAGCAGAAAACCATCAGAATTACAGCTGACTTCTCAGTGCAAACTATGAAAGCCAGTAGAATGTGGACCAAAGTATTCCCAGTCTTAAATGACTTTAGATGCAACCCAGACTACTCTACCCAGCAAAAGTGTCAATTATAGTTGAAGGAGAAAGAAAAATCTTTCTTTTTTTTCTCATCCTATCACAAAGATGCATGGACATCTATTTTTATTGCAGCTCTCTTCACAATAGCAAAGAGCTGGAAGCAACCCAAGTGTCTCTCAACTGAGGACTGGATAGCGAAAATGTGGTACATCTACACGATGGAATTCTATTCAGTGGTAAAGAAAGATGACATCATGAACTTTGCAGCTAAATGGATGGAAGCCGAAGCCATTATTCTAAGTAAAGTAACACAGTACCAGAAAAGCAAACAATGAATGGTATCCCTCATTTGTGGATGCTAGCACCAAATTCCTAGTTGACAGGCAAACTGAGGAAAGTTAAAGGTATACTACATTTTATATGAAGGCAACTGTGCTGTTATAATGTGAATCCCTTAACTGGCTCTAGAATTAACTTACCACTTATTTTGTTTTCAAAGCCAAAGTTTTATTGAAGCTCTGTGCATTCCTACAAAATTACATTACAAATAAAATCTAGACCTGTGCCCCCCTCCCTACCCCTCCACCCCAGCAGAGCTCATGCATCCTGCCAAACATATTTTTCATCTTTTTCTCAGTCTCTCTCAAAATTCTCAATGCAGAAAAATCTTTCATGACATAAACAAGATGAAAAAACACATGTCAAAAAAAAAATTCAAAGAACAGAGAAAAGAGGCTACTATCCCTAAGCAACTAAAGAGAGAAATTAGCAAAACATAACAGAGTAAGTACAAGCCTAGACCAAGAATGCAAATAAAAAATTAGGTGAAAGGAAGCATCACACATCTCTCAATAATAACCTTAAATATTAATAGTCTAAACTCCCCCAATCAAAAGGCATAGAGTGGGGGAATGGATTAGGAAACAGAATCCTTCTATAGGCTATCTATAAGAAACCCATCTCACCCTCAAGAACAGACACCACCTTAGAGTGAAAGGACAGAAAAAATATTCCAAGCAAATGGTACGAAAAAGCAAGCTGGAATTGCTATTCTAATACCAGACAAACTATATCTCAGAGTAAAATTAATCAGAAGAGACAAAGAGGCCTGTTACATCCCCCTCAAAGGAACAATTAACCAGGAATACTTCATAATCCTAAATGCTTATGCACCAAACTCTGGTCACCTAACATTATAAACATTACTTTGAAGGACCTCAAGACACAGATTAATCCCAGCACACTAATAGTGGGTGATTTCAATACCCCTCTGAGACCCTTGGATAGATCACGAGGACAAAAAATAAAGAGACATCAGAACTGAACAATACAATACACCAAATGGACCTCGCAGATATCTATAGAATATTCTGACCAAACACCAAAGAATATATTTTCTACTCAGCACCTCATGGAATATTCTCCAAAACTGACCACGTACTAGGACACAAAAGAAATCTCAACAAATACAAAAGACTGAAATTATGTCATGCATTCTATCACAACACAGTGAACACTAATATGAACACAAGAATAAGCCCTACTAGCTACAAGAACATATGGAGACTAAACAACACAATTATTAGTAATAAATGGGTCAGGGAAGAAATAAAGAATGAAATAAAACTATTCATGGAACTGAAAGAAAAAGACAATACAACACAGCATATCCCGTAGGATACTTTAAAAGGAAACCTAAGAGAGAAATTTATAGCCCTAAGTGCTCACATCAAAAAAACAGGAAGGGAATAAATAAATGATCTAACACTGCAACTAAAAACACTTGAGAGATAACGACAAATGAACCCTAAACCCAACAGACAGGAAGAAATAACAAAAATCAGAGCAGAAATCAGTGAAATAGAAACAAAGAAAACAATACATAAAACCAATAAATCCAAAAGCTGGTTCTTTGAAAAGATAAACAAATAGACCTCTAACCCAGTTAAACAAAGGAAAGAAAGAGTAACTCCAAATAAATAGTATTCATGATGAAAGGGGAAACATCACAACAGACAAAGAAAAGATCGAGGCAATCATATGAGAATACTTCAAAAACCTATTATCTGCTAAATTTGAAAACCTAAGAGAAATGGATGAATATCTGAAATCCTGGGAACCACAAAGCTTGACAAAGAAGAGATCAACAGTTTAAACAGACCCATAATATTTGAGGGAATTGAAGATGTAATAAAAGATCTCCCAACTACAAAAAGCCCAGGCCCAAATGATTTCACAGAAGAATTCTATAAAACATTTAAAGAGGTCTTACAATCATTACTACTCACTGTTCAAAGAGATACAATCAGAGGGAAATCTCCCAAATTCCCTCAGTGAAGCCAGTATCACCTCTAATACCAAACCAGGCAAAGACACAGCCAAAAAAAGAAAACTATAGACCCATCTAATTAATGAACACAGATGCAAAAATCTCAACAAAATACTTTCAAATCACATATAGACTCACATAAAAAATATTATCCATCTTGATCAAGTTGGATTCATACCAGAGATGCAGGGATGGTTTAACATAAGTAAATCAATAAATATCATAAAACATATAAGTGGACTGAAAGAGAAAAACGACACAAACATCTCAATTGATGCAGAAAATTTATTTGAGAAGATCTAGCATCCCTTCATGCTTAAAGTCCTGGAGGGAACTAGACTGGAAGGAACATTCCTAAACATAACCAAAGCCATATACAGCAAACCCACTGCCAACGTCATCCTAAATGGAGAAAAACTAGAAGTATTCCCCTTAAAGGCAGGAATATGACAAGGCTGCTCCTTATCTCCACTCCTCTTCAACATAGTGCTTGAAATGCTTGCTAGGGCAATAAGACAAGAAAAGGAAAATAAAGGAGTACTTATCAGAAAAGAGGAAGTCAAACTATCCCTTTTTGCAGATAATATGATAGTTTACCTAAGTGTGGGGGTTTGATGATAGTGTCCCCCATAGGCTTTAAGTATTCAGACATTGTCTCCAGTTGGTGGCACTGTTCTTGGAGGTCTTAGAAGGTGTGGCCATGCTGGAGGAAATATGTTATTGGGGGTGGGTTTAGTGAGTTTAACAAGTCTTGTGGTTTCCAGTATCTCTCTGCTTCCTGTGCTCATTGTGAGATGTGACCCTCAGCTTGCTGCTCCAGCCCTGGCCACCATGCTTTCCACCACAATGGACTCTAATTCCCTGGAACTGCCAATCATAAGCTCAAATAAACTTTTCCTTTTATAAGTTACTTGGTCATGGTGGTTTATCACAGCAACAGAAAAGTGACTAATACAGTTATTTGGTACCAGAGAGTGGGCTGTTGGCTGTGAAGAACCTGACCGTGTGGCTGTTTGGAGAAATGTGGAAGACTTTGGAATTTTGGTCTAGAAAAGCTGTTGACTACTGTAAGCAGAGCTTAAGGGCTATTCTAGTAGAAGCCTGGAAGAAAGCATTGCTGCAAAAAATGTAGTTCCAGAGGAAAATAAAGACGTAGGCAGCAACTGGGATATTTTAATAAAGAGTCTGGCAGCAATTTGCCCACAGCCCAAATGTTTGCCTGATGCTAAGTTGAAAAGAAATGGACTAATGTCTTTGGTGGAGGATATTTCAAGACAGCCTAATGTAGAAATGGTGGTGTGGCTATTAATGGTGAATACTGTACAGATCTACAGTGAAGAAGAGCAGATGGGGCAGAAAGAAATGCAGAATGTACAGTTTGGATCTGAAAACTGCACTAGGAAGATTAAAGGCGGGACCAAGGCATGTGAAGGAGGGGTTCCTTTTGATAAGGAGTTTAAAGTAATTAAGGAGAGGCCAAGCTATTTACAAGTAAACAATGGAAACAATGAGATTAAAGTGATTAAGGAAGGGCCTGGAGATTTACAGGTAAACAACAAAAATAGTACCTTCAGGGCAAGACAACACCCAGTAAATCCTCCAACTTTTGAAAGGAAAATACTGAAAGGATTTTCTGTTCCAACAAATCCAGGGCAGAGAAAAGTTGCAAATGTGGTTGAAATAGCCCAGAGTCCATCTCAAACTTGCAGCCAAACTCAGCAGTTTCATTCACGTAGTGCTGGCTTTAGAGGCATGAAGTTTGCAAGAGTGAAGGGGTCATCAGTTCTTTATCCACGGATTCATAGAGCCACAGAGGCCAGGCAGAGTGCAGCAGGGGTGTCCCTGCACAAAGAACACCCTGATAGGCCATTGCATGAAGCTGTGAATGTGAAGTCTGGTTGGCAGCGGAGACCCCAAGAAGACATTCCAGATGCCAGAGCTGTGAGATATTTGCCAAGGAGAGCTGCATACAGGGAGTGGTACCAGCCTAAGAAAGAGATCTATGTTGCAAACAAAGCTGTAAGAGCTGAGCCATCTAAGTCCTTTGGAAGCCAAGTCCCAGAAGTTGCACATGGAGCTACTGGACTTGGTGTTTGCCCTGCTGGTTTTTGGTCTTGTTTTGGTCCAGTATATCCTCACTCTACCTCTATTCTTCCCTTTTGGAATGGGAATGTGTATTCAGTTGCACTGTATGTTGGGAGTAGGTAATTTGCCTTTTGATTTTTTTTAATTTAATTTTTATTGATGCTTTGTGCATTTCGTACATCATTCTCCAATTCAGATCAGGCATATTTCCCTTTCCCTTCCCCCCCATCCCCACCCCATCCCAGATCATGTATTCTGCCATAACTGTCCTGCATCTTTCTCTCAGTTTTTTTTTTCATTTTTTAGCTATAAGTGATAATCCATGAGTACAAGCATCCTTCGTGCAAAACCAATCTGCAGGCTGTTGTGCCCAAACCCCCACAGCCCCACCATCCAGTGGGGGGTGACAGGTTGTTTGTTCAATCAAGTTGATCAAATGAGTGTCCAGACTACATTGCTGTAGTTTCACCACTCACCCCAATCGCAGCCCTTACATTCTACCACGCCCCCTCTTCCGCAGGTTGTTCCCTAGGCTTAGAAAAGGGGCACAGGTGGATGAGAGGTAAAACAGTCCACTCTCTCTGGAGCTGTTGACTTGGACTCTGGTCAATTCTGGCTGTTTCCTTTCATGGGCTGACAGTTTGTCCAGGAATAACCTTTCGATCCTACTAATGAAGAACAAGCAATTAGATATATAGGTATTTAAGCAGCACTAATATTTATGGTAGGTTACTTTAGCATAGACACATGTTTGGATATGTTAATCCATGAATTACAATTTTCCCCCCTGTTAAATATGACAGGGTCTTACTGTGGCTTTTATAACGATCTCCTACTGTAGAGGATGTAAGCTTTGTGGCATCAGCCATTGGCTATTTCTCCAAAGAAGGAGTCAATAGCCCATGTAAGATTTTGGTTTTGGATAGTACAGGATGGCTGCCTTTGATGCACAGTATTTCCAGGCGAGGTGAGGTGTAGCTGGTTGTGACGGTGGAGTCTTGCTTGGACTCAGGGAGACCCGTATTTGCTTTATTGTGTTAGTGGCCTTTGGTAACGACATGCTCTGGCATTCCAGAGGCCATGCGTAACATTTGCATATGTGGTTATACATCCCATGTTAACGTCAGTGCTTCGGCAGCAGGGTCTTATGCCTCTCCTCCTGCAGGTATCCCAACTTAGCGGCAAGGAACCGCTTACCTTTTTGTGGGGCTTGGATTGCCCCTTGGCACATCCCCCTGGTAGAAACAATGCCATTGCTGATGTCAGAGCTCCTGCATCATTATACTTTTCCTAAGTGCATAGGCCAAGGACTTTAGTATTATATTGTTGTTCTGAACAGAGTATAATCTTTTTCACAGTTCATATTTCTATTAGTAATTAAAGAAGGCAGTTTTTACTGTGGTTTATAAGAGATTACCTATGTAATATTTGTCTCCAATTTACAGTTGGATAACGACCATCTCATCGTCATATTTCTCCTTGTTCTAATGGGGGGGAAGGCAAGAAAGTCATATAAAACCGTATTGTGGCACCTAGAAGGTTAAGTTTCATTAGGACTCATTATAATAGGTTTGTTACATGTAGGATCCCAGAAGGGTTCGACGTTTATGGCAAACTGAGGCTTTTTTCTTCCTTTCATGTTCAGACGGGTCATCCTTTCCGTTGTCTCTTTTTTGTACATCCTACTCAATGCAAGCTGTATCTTTTCTTTGTCAGCCATTCAGTTGGTGACAATTTTTGGTCCTGTTGGAAAAAGCAGATCTTTTTCCGCATGTAGTTTAAAGAGTTTGCATGTGGGCAAGGTTTTTGAACGAAAGTTTGCATGTCTGTACCTGTATCCCCCCCTTTTTTTTTAAAAATCCATCGGGTCTCCGAGACATTTGTTTCATACTAACTATTGGGTGGAAATCAAGGTAGAAAAAAAAAGCAGGATTTCCTCAAAATTCACCCATCGTTGGTTTTGGGGTGAGGTATAATAGTGATTAAAGCTTGGGAGCAAACTTACTTTTTTTTAATTTTTTTTTATTATTATTTTTTTTGGTATGTGTAATGAATGTACTGGCTGCATGCAGGTCTGGGCACACGTGTCGTGCAGTTTTGCCTAGCGGCGGAGGTCAGAAGAGAGTGTTCGATTCCCCGGAACTGGAGTTCTCCTGGAAATTGGAGTCACGGACGGTTCTCCAAGCCGGCCATGTTGGGTGCTGGGGGATGTGACCCGGGTTTCCTCCTGTGGCAAGAGCCGTTAGTGCTCTTAACCGCTTAGCAATCTCTCCAGCCAGTTGCGCAAACTTAATTTTTACGTTAAGACATCTTAAAGAGAATGCTACAAGGTGATACTGTACAACAGAGAAATTATGGAGAACATTTGTATGTGCCAATCCCAAAGTTATTGCTCTACAGATTTTGTGTAAAACAAATGTGGACAACAGCGAATTATATCTACATTTAACTCAGATGCATTACCGTTTTTATCAGAGTTTGTAAACCAATGTTGTTTAATATACACATATTTACTTTTACTAAGTCCTAAAACACCATGTATCCTGTAGATACATGGTGTTTTAGGACTTAGTTGCCTTTTGATTTTACAGGAGCTTACAGTTAAGAGATTGGCCTGTGTCTCAGAAGAGATTTCGGACTATAGACTTTTGAATAGAATTGAGACTAGTAAAGACTATGGGGACTTTTAAGGTTAAACTAAATGCATTTTGCATTTTATATGGTAAGGAGCCTATGGGGGCCAAGGAGTGCAATGTGGTGGTTTGAATTATAGTGTCCCCCACCATAGGCTTTAAGCATTCAGACATTTTGTCTCCAGTTGGTGGCACTGTTCTTGGAGGTCTTAGGAGGTGTGGCTGTGCTGGAGGAAGTATGCCATTGGGGGCGGGTTTAGTGAGTTTAACAAGTCTTGTGGTCTCCAGTCTCTCTCTCTGCTTCCTGTGCTCATTGTGAGATGTGACCTTCGGCTTGCTCCTCCAGCCCTGGCCACCATGCTTCCTGCCACAATGGACTCTAATTCCCTGGAACCGTCAGTCATAAGCTCAAATAAACTCTTCCTTTTATAAGTTCCCTTGGTCATGGTGGTTTATCACAGCAACAGAAAAGTGACTAATACACTAAGGGATGCTAAAAACTCCACCAGAAAATTCCTAGAAATGATTAAGTGTTTTACTAAAGTGCCAGGATACAAAATTAACCTAAAAAAATCAGTAGCCTTCCTTTACACCAATAATAAGCAATTGGAGAAGGAATATAAGGAAACCTTCCCACTCACAACAGCCTCAAAAAATAATAAAATAAAATATCTAGGAACAAACCTAACCAAAGACATCAAAGATCTCTACAATAAAAATTTTAAACCTCTGAAGAAGAAGATTGAAGATGACATCAAAAGACGAAAAGACCTCCCATGCTCATGGACTGGAAAATTAATAGAGTAAAAATGTCATTTCTACCCAAATTGATATACAGATTCAATGCAATCCCAATAAAAGTCCCCATGAGTTTCTTCACAGACTTGGAAAAAAATCATTAAATTCATATGGAAAAACAAAAGACTCCAAATAGCTAAAGCAGCACTAAATGAAAAGTGCAATACAGAGGTAATTGCTTTATCAGACTTCAAGCTATATTACAGGTCTATAGTCATAAAAACAGCTTGGTACTGACACAAAGATAGACCTGTTGATCAATGGAACAAAACTGGAGATCCAAACTTGAGCTCATACAATTTCAGCCACCTCATATTTGACAAAGGGGCAAAAACATCTCAATGAAAGAAGGATAGCTTCTTCAGCAAATGGTGTTGGCCAAACTGGATCACCATTTGTAGAAGAATAAAATTAAAGCCCTTATTCACACCCTGTACAAAATCAACTCCAAATAGATCAAAGATCTCAACAAGAAAGCCAAAATCCTGAAGGTGTCAGAAGAAAAAGTTGGCACCAATGTAAAATGCATAGGTGTAGGAAAAGAGTTTCTAAATCAAACAGCAGCTGCACAGGAAATAAAGGCCAACAGTTGACAACGGGACCTCATCAAACTCAAAAGCTTCTGTACAGTGAAAGAAACAATCAAGGAGGTGAAGAGAAAACCCACACAGTGGGAGGCATTCTTCACCAGGGATACATCTGACAGAGCATTAACACCCAGAATATATAAACTACTCAAAAAACAAAGACCTAAGAAAACAAATGACCTACTCAAAAGATGGAGTAAAAAGCTAAACAGAGACTTCACCATTGAGGAAGTAATGATGGCTGAGAAGCATGTTTAAAAGTGTTCCACACTGTTAATAATTAAGGAAATGCAAATTAAAACCACTCTCAGGTATCACTTCACTCCAATAAGACTGGCTAAGATCAAGAAAACAAAAGACACCAAATGCTGGAGAGGTTGTGGGGAAAGGGTAACCTTCATCCATTGCTGGTGGATTTACTGAACTCTTACATTATATATCATACTAGTAATTTTGCATGAGAACATTCCACTGAGGACATGTTGAAATATTACTTTGTGATTCCTTTTAACATTCCACATCATGCCAGGTAATATTTGCTTCTGCTCTTGATTAGTGGGTTGTATTTTACATTGGTCAAAATTTTGATACATATGTGATTCTTATATAGGCATATTTTGGAGCAATACAAATGGGAGGGAACAACAACATAAAGACTGGGTCAAAGAACTGACTGATACAGTTAAATTCTGCTCAAAACAACAAGCCTCTGCAGTGAAAAACTTTGGAAAGACTAAGAGAAAGATGCAAGACATGTATGGCAGAAGGGATGAACTGGGGTGTAGTGGGGGGGGCAGGGAGAGGCGAGTGTGTCTAAATTGGACTGAAAGATAATGTATGAAATACATAAATCATCTATAAAAGTATTAAAAAATATGAGTACACTAGCTCCCCAGTTCAGAGCAATTAACAGCATCATTTCAGAGTACAGTGGCAGAAATATTTATTTCTTATATTGATTTATTTTAAAATATATTAGTATTTATTTAAATTAAAGTAATGGAAGCAGATAGGAAGTATTATGTGAATCTATGGTGGATAGATGGAAGATAGATGAATAGATAGATAGATAGATAGATAGGTAATAAAAAATTTTTCTAAGGGAATCTGACAAGCAAAGTCGAAAAGGAAGCCATTTTTTAGAACTCCCCATTACAAATAGTTTTTGCTCTCTGAAATTATTTATTCATAAGTATCCTGCTGAAGTTTCATTTTCCTCCAATAACCAGATATCACCAATTCTTTAAGTATTTTTCTATTTCATTGATCTAAATCATGATATTCACATTTCATTCCCAAATGGGTTTAGAACCAAAGCACACAGGTTTTAGCAGCCCCTTACAAAGTTCAAACACTCCCCTCACTCTCAGTTCCACATGACTTGTTTCTGTGTACAGTCTTCACCATCACATTAGACAAAATGATTCCTGCCATTAGACTCTTTATCTTCTCCATCTCAACTGCATCTACCTAAATCATTTTATCATCAAATATCTCATTTAAATTATCAATTTGGTAATTATACTATTCTTCATCTCTATTAAGTTAGCATCTGGAGAGATGGCCTAGTGGTTAAGAGTGCCAACTGCTCTTGCAGAGGACCCGGGTTCGATCCCCAGCACCCACATGGCATCTGAGAACCACCTATAAGTCCAATTCCAGGAGAACTCCAGTTCCAGGGGAATCCAACACCCTCTTCTGACCTCCACAGCATTGCTCGACATGGGTGCACAAATCTACATGCAGACAGTACATTCATAAACATAAATAAATAAATAAATAAATAAATAAATAAATAAATAAATAAATAAATAAATAATTTTTAAAAGTTAGCATCAATATATTGACTCCAGTCTAATAATTTGAAAAGCTACCTTCATTTATTAGTCATTCAATCTGATTTAATCTACTCTGAGCACTAAAGCCATTGTTCTCAGGGTTAGAATTGACATCTCTATAAAGAAGTCCAGTGCTATTAATAACAAGTTATATATTTTTCTACTAATTAATTTACATTTGATATTATCAATAACAACTTTCTTCTAGAAACACTGTCATTTGATTTATAAAATAACAATTTTCCTCCCATCACGCTCTTTCCTCTTCCTTCTCTGTCTCCTCTACTTAATCCTTATTTTTTCTCAAACTCTAAATCATAGGGTGAATAAATATTTATCCTTGGACATATTTTTACTATCTGCACCCAATTTCTAGGTAAATTTATTCTCTCATTTTTATATTATCATTAAGTCTATTACAGTGTTTTTCTCAACTTGGTGTTTACCTTGAATGTGATTCATATCCATTGGTTTTATTTTATTCTTTTAAATGCCTAATAAAATTCCCAAGCATAAGCTTTCCATAACCCGACTCTTTTCTTTCCTGTTTTCTGCTTTCTTGCTCCTATCTTATAAATGAGATAAAGATTTTTTTCTAGCTTTCTATTACTGCAACAAAATACTCATAAAAATCAACTAAAGGCAGGATTTATTTTGCTTCATAGGTACTAATAACAACTCTAAAGAACAAAAACTTCTTGAATAAATAAAACTTTAGACATAATAAACAAAAGATTAACCATTTCTAACATTTTCTATCCCACTTTAAGGTGTGAATTTCCTTCCCTTATGATGAATAATTCATAAGAATCAAGGTATTGAAATAGCACATATATCCATTAAAGGACACATGGATAAAGAAAATGTGATATTATATACCATGGAATATAGTTTGGCTTTGTATTACTTTTTGGGTCTTATGTCACAATCCATAAATAAATATTGCTGTTACTTCCTTCAGAACACATCCTTTCCACATGTCACTTATTCCACTGCTCTTATCTATAGCACCATCACCTCTCAACTGTGGTACTTAACAACTTTTCAGAGTAACTCGTTCTGCTCTTACACTGTAGTATCATGGATAACCCAGATTTATTCATGAATAATATAATTGAAATCAACAGTAATTTTTAAAATGTTTTTATTGATGTTTCGTGTATTTCAGACATCATTTCTCAGTTCAATTTAGACATATTCCCCTTCCCCACCCCTGACCCCACCCCAGATGATGCATTCTGCCATAAATGTCCTGCATCTTTCTCTCTGTATTATTTTTTATGTTTAGGAATTTACATTTTCCTCCTTTAATTTTATACCAGTCTAAAATATGAATACATACTTTCCACTCATATACAGTAATTACAGAGTCTGAAAGTAAGTGGCAAATCTATTCTAGAGCCCATTAAGAGATTTACATTCTCCAGAGAGCCACTCAGAGTCAGTGAGGGGCTGACAAGGCAAGACAGACACAACTTGACCCCTGGGGGGCTCACATCTTGCCCTAGGAAGTCCCAGCTCAGACTCCAGATAGCCGCCCAGAGTCAGTGAGGTGCCAGTGAGGCAAGGTGGATCCACCTTGATCTTTGGGGGGGGGCTCCACACCCACCCCTGGAAGTCCTAGCTCAGACTCCAGACAGTTGCCCAGAGTCAGTGAGTTTCCAGTGAAGAAAGGCAAACCCACCTTGACCCTTGGGAGGCTCACCACCTGGCCCCGGAAGTCCCAGTTCGGACTCCAGACAGGAGCCCAGAGTCAGTGAGGAGCAGGTGAGGCAAGGCAGACCCGCCTTGACTCTTGGAGGAGTTGCCCCCCATCCGGAAGTCCCAGATCTGAGTCCTGACAGGCCCCTGGAGTCAGTGAGGAGCCTGTGAGGCAAGGTGGACATGCCTTTACCCTTGGCAGCTTTACTAGCATGAGGGTCAAAGTAGCAACCCACCCCAGCCCCACCCCTCATCCTGGTGGAGTTCTGGTGCAAAGGACCTAACAAGTGGAGCATTGGTGATCACAGTCTGTGCAACCAACTTTGAGGTGCCAGAATTCAAAGAAACAAATAAACAGACAAATCCCCGTGCCAAAGACACAAAACAAAAACAACATGGGAAAAGCTCATAGTAAATCCACACAGTACTCTACCAACCCTACAGAAGATCCCTACAATGAGATCCCCAAGGAATGTAGCCAAGACACCGACCTTTGAAGAACAACTGTAGATATATTCAAAGAAATTAGAGAACTAAGGGAAGAGAATGGAAAAAATCAAGAAGGAACTAGAAGGAGATAATGACAAACTCCAGAAGGAAGTGGAAACCCTGAAAAGATCCCAGGCCAGAATGAAAAAAGAAAATGACCAATGAACCAAGGAACTACAAGATGAGAATGACAGGCTCCAGAGGGAAGTGGAAAATCTAAAGAAATCACAGGATGAAATTAAAAAAGATCTTTAACCTTCATCCAACCACCAGAAAAGGATAGGAAAAAGTCTCAGAAGCAGAATGGAAGAAGCAGAATAAAGAATATCAGACCTGCAGGATAATACAGAGCAATGAGAAAGCTCAAGTAAAGATTATGAAAAAAATTTAAAAACACAAGAGTGGAACAACCAGGAAATGTGGTATACTATGAAAAGACCAAACCTCCACATCTTAGGGATAGAGGAAGGATAAGAAGCCCAAGACAACAATATTGTCCAGATCTTCAACAGGATAATAGAAGAAAATTTCCCCAAACTGAAAAAAGACAAACCCATAAAAACACAAGAAGCACATAGAACACCAAATAGACAGGACCAAAAAAGAAACTCCCCACACCATATAATTGTTAAAACACTAGATGCTCAAAACAAAGACAAAATACTGAAAGCCACAAGAGAAAAACAACAAGTTACATATAAGGGGAAGCCCATCAGAATCATAGCTGACTTCTCAGTGCAAACTATGAAAGCTAGAAGAATGTGGACCAAAGTATACCCAGTACTAAATGACTTTAGATGCCAACCCAGACTACCATACCCAGCAAAAATGTCAATTATAGTTGAAGGAGAAAGAAGAATCTTTCACGACATGAACAAGATGAAACAATACACATCTAACAAACCAACACTTCAGAAAATCCTCAAAGCAATCCAAAGAACAGAAGAAAGAAGCAACTATTCTTAAGCAACTAAAGAGAGAAAGCAACAAAATTACAAGAGAATAAATATAAACCTAGACCAAGAATGCAAACAAAAAATAAGGGTGAATGGTCTCCCTCATTTGTGGTTGCTAATACCAGGTCCCCAAATGAAGGGGAAGCTGAGCAACATTATTGTTATATTTCTGTTTATCTGAAAGCAACTATGTTGTTATAATGTAAATCTCTTTTTTATTGATGTTTTGTGTATTTCAGACATCATTTTTCAATTCAGTTCAGGCATATCCCCCTTTCCCTTCCCCCCACCCCACCCCACCTCACCCCAGATCATGCATTCTTCCATAACTGTCCTGCATCTTTCTCTCAGTCTGTTTTTTGTGCTTAGGGATTCACTTTTTCCTCCATTAATTTTATATTACTCTAAAATATGGATACATACTCTCCACCCATATACAGTAATTATAGAGTCTGAAAATAATTGGTGGGTGGATTCTAGAGCCCATTGAGAGATTCATATTCTAACAACATAGTTGCTTTCAGATAAACAGATATATAACAATAATGTTATTCAGCTTGCCTTTCATCTGGGGGATTTGGTGTTAGCAGCCACAAATGAGGGAAACCATTTCTCTATATTTCTGGGACTGTATTATGTCACTCAGCATAATGGCTTCGAGCTCCATCCATTTACCTGCAAAGTTCATGATGTCATCTTTTTTTTTTTTTTTTGGTCTTTTTCAAGATAGGGTCTCCCTGTAGCCCCAGCTGTCCTGGAACTCACTCTGTAGACCAGGCTGGCCTTGAACTCACAGAAATCCTCCTGCCTCATCTTTTTTTTTATCACTGAGTAGTACTCCATTGTGTAGATGTACTATATTTTTGTCATCTACTTGTCTGTTGAGAAGCATTTGGGTTGGTTCCAGCTCTTCACTATTGTGAAGAGAGCTGCAATAAACATGGATGTGCATATATCTTTGCGGTAAGATGAGACTTAGGGGTATATACCAAGGAGTGGTATGACTGGGTCAGGTGGTAAGCTCATTTTGAGTCCTTTAAGGGTTTTCCACACTGCTTTCCATAATGGTTGTACAAGCTTACATTCCCACCAGCACTGGATGAGTGTTCCCCTTTCCCCACAACCTCTCCAGCATTTGTTGTCTTTTGTGTTCTTGATCTTCACCAGTTCTATTGGAGTGAGATGATATCTGAGAGTGGTTTTAATTTGCAGTTCCTTAATTATTAATGATGTTGAACACTTGTTAAGATGTTTCTCAGCCATCTTCAATTCCTCACTGGTGAAGTCTCTGTTCAGCTCTTTACTCCATCTTTTGAGTAAGTCATTTGTCTTCTTACTTCTTTGTTTTTTGAGTAGTTTATATATTCTTGACATTAATGCTCTGTCAGATGCATCACTGGTAAAGATTTCCTCCAACTCTGTGGATTTTCTCTTCATCTACTTGATTGTTTCTTTCCCTGTAAAACAGCTTTTGAGTTTCATGAGGTCCAATTTGTTGACTGTTGACTTTACATCCTGTGCAGACTGTCTGATATAGAAAGTCTTTTCCTACACCTATGTCTTGTAGGTTGTTGCCAACTTTTTCTTCTATCACCTTCAGGGTTTCAGGCTTCATGTTGAGATCTTTGATCCACTTAGAGTTGATTTTTGTACAGAGTGAGAGGTAGGGGTTTAATTTTGTTCTTCTACAAATGATGATCCACTTTATAATTCTCAATTATTGTATTTGTGTTCATTAGTGAGATGGCTCTATAGCTTTCTTTTTTTCTTGCATCTTTGCCTGGTTTTGCTATTAAAATAATGCTGGCTTCATAGGAGGAGTTTGGGAGAGTTCCCTCTGTTTGTATCCTTCTAAACAGTTTGAGCAGCAGTGCTTGAGGACCTCTTTAAATATTTTATGGAATTCTGCCATGAAACCATCTGGACTGGGGCTTTTTTTAGTTGGGAGGTTCTTAAATAAGTCTTCAATTTCCTTAAATATTAAGGGTTTGTTTAAACTGTCAATCTCTTCTTGGTTAAGCTTTGTTGATTCCCAGGATTTCAGATATTAATCCATTTCTCTTAAGTTTTCAAATTTAGTGGAGTATAGATTTTTGAAGTATTCCCATATGATTGTCTGTAACTTTTCTTTGTCTGTTGTGATGTTCCCCCTTTCATCACGAATACTGTTGACTTGGAATTGTTCTCTCTCTTTTATTTTTAGTTAACAGGGCTAGAGATCTGTCTATTTTGTTTATTTTTTTTCAAAGAACCAGCTTTGGGATTCGTTGATTTTGTGTATTGTTTTCTTTGTTTCTATTTGGGTTTCTGTTGGGTTTAGGGTTCATTTGTTGTTGTCTCTCAAGTGTTTTTAGTTGTAGTGTTAGATCCTTTATTTGTTCCCCTTCTGTTTTTTTGATGTAGGCACTTAGGGCTATAAATTTCCCTCTCAAGACTGTTTTTAAAGTATCCCACAGGTTTTGTGGTGTTTATTTCACTCTTTATTTCTTCCCTGACCCATTCATTATTCAGGATTGTGTTGTTTAGTCTCCATGTGTTCTTACAACTAGTTGGGTTTATCCTGGTGTTCATATTGAGCTTTATTGCACTGTGGTCTGATAGAATGCATGGAATAATTTCCATCCTTTTGTATTTGTTGAGGTTCCTTTTGTGCCCCAGTATGTGGTCAGTTTTGGAGAATGTTCCATGAGGTGCTGAGTAGAAAGTATATTCTTTAGTATTGGGGTGGAATATTCCATAGATAATCTGTCTATCTGTCTATCTTATCTAGTGAATGGGGAGAATTTTTCTTCCTTCTAGGAAACATCATTGCATTCCAATCCATTTTAGAATATCAGTTTTCAAACACAGGATAAAATAATGTTACCTAGCTCTGGACCTTTTTACAAGCACTGATTTCTCTACATTCACTTAGCAGGGAAATGGATATGAGCTCCTTTGTGAACTTTCCTTCTAATGATATCTCAGAGAAGCCATTTGCCTGAATAATTATCCAAACAGAGCATACAATAAATGAGAATTTGATATTCTAATATTTATACTGGAATCAAACAAGTCACAACAAAACATACAAAGGATTTTCAGATTGTAGCGCACTTGGATATTTCAATTGATGTTAACTCTGTTACTTCCTAACAGTGGCAGCAGAAGCAAGAATATTCATGTGAGATCTGCAGACACATTAACAAGTAAAGTATTTCACTCCAAATATATTTTTCTGAGCAAACATGAAGAGAATTTTGCTCATGATTAAATAGAATTTTTCTCCTGTACTTCAATGAATATTAAATGATCTGTGTTCACTTTACTTGTTAATTAAAGTCTTATGCACACTGAAGCTGATGAAAACCTAATTCATTTGCATTATGAAGGAGTCATATACTTCTGCTTATCTTTAGTAATGACATGGTAGCCATGAAGACAGTTTCAAAGAGTCCGCTGAGAAACTGAATCACAGTGGTTTTAGAAGTCATCACTCTCTGTGCCCCAATGAAAAGATGTCTGTGTAACTTGAGTGTTTCTTTTCAAGAGGAACCACAATTAATGCTTCAATTGCTTAATCTCACACATCTGGGAATATTTGCGGAGAGAACATTTTTTTTTTCTTCATTTCAAACAGAGAGTATGGGGAATGGGGAAAGAAACTGTTTAAAGCCACAGAACTGAGGAGTTCTCAAGTTGTTTTAGGCAAATTTTATTTGATTCTAAGGCCCAAGCATTTAACCTCTGCAGAAGAAGGCCCCCATTCAATTTCTGAACTCAAAGTAAACCAGCACACTGACTGCATTGGAGAAAAGTAATTTTCACCCAGAAATCTTTTGTTTGCATAACAGCTCAAGCTTGTGAATATAGATTATTGAAGTGCCAACTCATGTAGACAGGTCCTAGCTGGATTCACTTCTCAGCATGGCAAAAGTGAAAATTGAAACCTGAAAAGTCAAATCAAAGCTCCGAGATCATTTCAGGGTATGTACTTTAGCAAGAAATGCATATATATATATATATATATATATATATATATATATTCCATATACAATTGAAATTAATTACACTAACAGGCAATGAGCAGCAGAAATAAAAGGCACTATTTTATTTTGCATTGAACATATTAAAAATAAAAATGAGAATATAACACTATCTAACTAGATTGCACATACTTTTTTCTTATTTATAACTTGTGAAGGGCAGCTGTACTTTGGAATACTATGATTAAAACTGATACTCAACAAATATTATATGCAAAATTACAGTGGTCTAGAAGTAATTTAGCACAGTGTAACAGATTTATAACAGGAGAATAACATAAACATGTCTTTTGAAGAAGTAGAACTTGGAAATTTATATTCTTTTTCCTTTTTCATCTAAATACGACAGATCATTTCATTTCAAATTCAAGTGATGTCATAATTATGGGAGTCATCTGGTCTCCCTTTTCCAATTCAACTACACTGCTTCTCAAGCATATATAACATGACTGAAGGATCCAAGGATAGCCAAGGAATTGAAGGCTATGCATGTAGCCACTCAGAACTGTACATTGGCAAGATGGATTAGTAATTGCCACAGGACCTAAAATGGGTTGATATACTCAATCCCAGGACTCATTTGGAGGTTCAACCTTTACCTCTGAGTAAAATCTGGAGGCCTAATGTGCAATGTGATGACTACAGATAAAACTAATTCATTTTATAAAACTTGACCATCTCTTATCTGAAATGCCTGGGATAAGAAACACTTTAAATCTTCAGATTTTTACGTTTTTTTTAATATCTGCATATACATAATGAAACAGCTTGGGGAAGATTTCAAATCTAAACATGAACTTTATTTGCTTCACCTACATCTCATAACCATACACACCAAGTAATTTGACATATATTTTTACTGCAACTCTTCATTCACGGTCAGGTACAGAATTTTCTACTCCTAGAATTGGGTTGACTGTCATAATATTTTGTATAGTAGAGCATTTTTTGGTTTTAGATTAGGGATACTAAATCTCTACTTGAAATTTTCTTTTATTTTTCCTTTTTTTTTTTTTTTTGAGACAGGGTCTCCCTGTAGCTTTGTAAACCATATGAGCCTTGCTCTTGTGGAGACCCACCTGCTTCTGCTTCCTAGTGCTAGGATTAAAGGTCTGAGCCACCAAACCCCTGTGCTTGAAACTATATAAAAGAATAATTCTTAATCATTCTCAAGCAAAAGTATGTAAGGCAAAGTAGATGTTACCTTGATTGTGCCTATCATTTTATAATCTATACACATCATGCTGTACATAATAAATAGAATTTTATTACTCAAAACCCAATGAAAAAGTTCTTCAAAGAGGGAGGATGCAAGCCTGCATGTGCTGTAATCAACCTTAGAGGACAGCTTCCCAGAGGCATCAACCTACAGAGGATCAGTTCAAGAAAACAGAGGAGAGTCTTAAAGACATTAGTTAAAGGTTTATATTCCATTCTTCCAGAAGCTTGTTCTGAACCTGTTGTAGGAAACCTATGTGAATAGCATCATAAGAATTGTACAAGAAATTTTTCTGTTAATAAATTTTGATCCAAAGGAAAGAAGTATTCACTAATGCAAAATTGAGGCAGTCAATTGTTTCAGGTACAAAATATTAAGGCAGTTAAAAGAAAAAAGATAGCTAGATACATGAAATTGATTTCTAGCTATATACCACTGAATCTCTACACAAATCCAATATATTTAAATATACCCACTTAAACTCAGTTAGCTCCAAAAATCCCATAGAATCTTTTCATTGTGGAATTTATAGCACTATTGACTGAGATAAGGAGGCAACTGTCAAATAGCAGATAAAAGTACTTCAGTAGAATTAGGAGACAGAAGAACTTATCTTAAATACCTGTCACATTTTCCCCCTCTGGTTATCAATATTATTCTCTATAAATAGGGATGATAAAATGTTATCTATGTTCCATTAAGTCTTATTGTTAATACTGGAAGTGTTTATGTGTGACCTGTTGGAGTATAGGATACACATAAATTGCAAAAGTTTATGTCTGCTGTAGTTTAACCAATTAGTTCTGAAATTGCATTCAACAATGGAAGGCTGATTGTAAATCTTAAATATGGGTAATTTTACCTAACTAAAAGACACATATCTTTTGTAAATTAAAGTTATTATCTTTAACTTACATAGGTCATGCTTCCCACATTTAGCATCCACTTTAGTTAGGGTTTAGGAAAAGGGGAGATATTCTGTCATATATGTTAAGGCATATCTGTTCAAACTCTTGTACCAGACATCCCACAGTATAAGTCCATCCACTGGAGTCTAGTCAGCCTATCTCAAGTCACTCTTTTAAAGATCAACTCTCCTTCACCCAGCAGTAATCAGTTAACAACAGCTGCTTGGTTAAGATTGGGGCCTGCTCCTCACTTCCCCACTTCTATGCTGGGTTTTTGTCTGAGTGAGTCAACATGGGTCTTGTGCATGCCATCACCCTTGCTGCCAGTTGATATGAACAAGTTTCCAGAGGCCCCAAAGCTTTTGTTTCCTCATGTTCATTTACCAATCCTGCCTCTTACAACCTTTCCACCCCAACATTCTCAATGGTCCCTGAGCCACTGGTGGGTGAGTTTTAATATAGGAGCATGAAATCTGGTGGTGGTTGGGGTTATGAGGGGCTGAGAATGGAGGAGGAGCCTCTAAATATGATTAAGATTTGTTTTATGAAATACACAAAACTCAATAAATGTATTCATTAAAAAATTTTGAAAGAAAGGCATGTAAACATGGATAAGTAAAATAAACAGATGAACTATTCTCCACATAAGAAAAGGAAGAAAATGGAGAGACAACATTGTCCTTTGTGCTTCGGAGGGTCTTCCTGCCTCTGAGACTCTAAAAACAGATGGTTCAAATCCCAGCCAGAGTTATTGATATTTTCCACTTTAAAAGGGCTGTGAAATAATTCCTCTGTAGTTAGTAAGTTCTTATAGTTGTCCTTTGTAAGTACTATTAGGTGTCCTCCCCACTTGTCAAATGTACTGACCTTCTGCTGTCCTGCTGACAGCATCACTTCTCCAAGTATGGCTTTAGCAGCACTTGAACTGACAATGCCTTTGATCCTGAAGTCATCTGCTAATCTTGGCATACAGCCAAGGTCACAAAGGCCCAATGTGACCAACTCACCTTCAAAAGCAATCTGTTTGGTGTTCTGAGTAGAAGCCATAAGACCAATTCTCAGTTTTACTACTACCCACAAGCTGCCCCCCCCCCTTTTTTTTTCACCTACTGCTCTACAGCTGACTGACTGCACAGGGGACCTCACTAACAAACTTATATCAATTAGTAAGTGTAATCACAGATGATTATAATTAATTACAAATTTAAGTGTATTTCATGTTTAACTCCCCCTGCAAAATTATTCCTAATCTATATTATGAATAATGTTAGCAAAGAGAAAATAGATGTGAGTACTTGTACATGACATTTAAGAGTCACAGTAAAACCATCTATGCAGTAATATGTGCATGTGTAGACCATGAAGCCAGTTAATGAGAAAACATTAAATTTCAAATTTTATACTCATTTTCAAGGAATGGTTTTCAAGTCCATGATGACTTTGGCATTCGATTGCTTTATGACCTTGTCTATTCAGACTTATCTTATTATGACACTTATTAATATTGCTCTAGCTAAGGATAAAATCATGTTCTTTCCTATAATTAATATATTTTTCTTATCTCCTGCCTCTCCCTACTTACATTTCATTCTTAATCTCTCAATGTTTTGGGTTTTTTTTTTAAGATATTTGGTTTATTCCATTTTTTTATTATTACCATTATTAAACTTTTTCCATAGGTCACACATAATTTCTCCATCAAATCTAGAGTTGCTTCCCCTTCCATGCCCCCATCCCACCCAAGTCCCTGCACTCCACTATACATGTCCTGCATCTCTCTCCAAGTCTCTCCAGAGTTTTTTTTCAGTTCTTTTGTTGTTGTTCTCTCCAACTTGCATTGCAACATTATGATAATATGAAAGTAGATATTTAATAATATATATAACTATGTATACATATGTATATATATACATAAATATATACATGCATACATATATCACTTGAATTGGAGGATTTTTTTTTCTTCCTTAAAAGATGTCATGTTTTCCTTAAGGAGGTACTCAAAGGTTCTTGGAGGGTTTTTTTATTTCAATGTATTTCTCTAATATGTAGAGGGTGCAACACTGAGTGAGCAATATAGAATGTCTAATTCATCCAAGGAGACCAAAATCCAACAGAGGACAGTGCTCTGAAGTAATAAATGCACATGTGATAATATAAGTGGATCAAAATATTTAATGTACAATCTAGATGTTAAATAGAGTTGTTCAGTCTTAAAGTTCTCAACTTCTGTATGCTTACAATTTTCACAAATGGAGAGATGAATCAGCATTTACGAACACTGGCTACTCCTTCAGAGGACCAGGGTTCCATTCCTAGCAAATAGCAAAGTAACAATTTTCAGCAATTCCAGTACCAGGGGATCAGATGCCCTCTTCTGGCCTCTAAAGGCTTTGCATTACATGGGTACACTTTCATAGGAGGAATATCACTCATACATATAAAAACATTGAATTTAATTGTATAAATTTTTAAAGTAAAATTTTAGATAGAACATAATATGAAAAATTCTGTAAAACAAAACAATTATTAGTAGAGATATTAAAAATACTATAGACATTACATCATCTAAAGGGTCAAGGTCCAGAATTGGGAGTTCTGGATTTCTATACAATGTTCACAAGGAGCCAAGATCTTTATCTGATGTATTTTGAGGGGGAACCCTGTGCTTTATGGAGATGGAATTTGTCTCCTAGCTCTGAGTTCTGGTTAATCAAACATGGGTCTGATCAAATCAACCAATTTCCTCTAGCTAGGTTAACAACAGCAACAACAGAAAATGTTCATATAAAAAGAAGTAAAATGCGTATGTTTCAGGGATTTAGGGCAAGATTTTTCCTTACAGCTTTGAAAAAGGCTGCAGGAGCCATTTTTATCTCTTTTCTGCATAGTTTAAGAGTTTTGTTGAGATATAAATAACACTTAAGCTACTCTGGCAATTCAGTCTTTGATGATCTTTAAAGTAAAAAAATAAATTATATAAATAAATAATGAAAATCTTAAACCTCATGTCTTGAGGTGTAAATATCTACACATTTTTGCACTTTTAACTGCAGTTTTAAATTGATACACTTGCGGAAAAAGAGTGATATTTCCATATACCCTGCAACAATTTCTCTTATTACTGTCTTCCTTTAATATAGACATTAATAAATTATATTGGTATTTTTATTAGCTAAAGTCTTATCTTGTCATTTATTTCTCCATGGCAGGATCCAGTGCATGATAATGCATTACATGATTCTTTGGGTAGTTGATGGTTATGATTTGGCATGGTTATAAAGACTTTGCATTGAGTATTTGTTAAGTATTTTGTTGTTGACTTATTTCTTTTATTTATGAGAATTTCATGCATGAGTACTATCTGTCCATTATTTATACGCCTCTGTTTCCCTTCTCCAACACAAGTCCCTCTCATATTCATGACCTCTTCTTCTATAATTATTACTATAATCTACTGAGTCCTTTAGTGATGCATATATGTACATGTTCTTAGGATCAACCACTGTGGACTAGACAACCTATCAAGGGTCTTAACCCTAGAGAAGACTGATGTTGGACAGTCATTGGCAAAAATGATCTGAAAAGAGTATGAACTATGTTTGAGGAAAAACTTATGGATCTGAGAAGCACATCTGTTCACTTCATTAGTCAATATAAATTCCACTTTATCTTTCGTTTATGTTAGTTCATGGTGCAGAAATAGCATGAGAACCTTTTGATTCATATATGGTGGCAATATTATTCTACTTGGACAGGTCCCTCTAGCATGCAAAGTCTCCAGGAGCAGGAACAGCAAGTCAAATATAGGTAAAATATCTTTAATAACCTTGTCTTAGTTGTTCTCTGTTGCTGTGATAAGAACATTGAAAAAAACCAACATCTGGAGAAGGGGGCTTACTTCACCTTACAGCTTACAGTTCATCATCATGGGGAAGCAGGCTAGGAGCTCCAGGCAGGAACCTGGGCACAGATGCTGGAGGTCCACTGCTTACTAGCTTGCTCCTCTGGTCTTTGCTAGGTCTGCTCAGGAGTGGCACTGCCAAAGGTAAGCTGGACCCTCCCATATCACACAAAAATCAAGAAAATGCCCTACAGACAAGCTCATAGCCTGAAGCAATAAAAGAAATTCCTCAGTTGAGATTCCCTTTACCCAGGTGTGTCATGTCGACAACTGAAGCTATCCAACATAATTGAACCCTTGCCAACTTGACACACAAACACTTCACTTTAAACCACAACTGTTCTATTTCTGATCCCCAAGATTTCATGTTAGCATTAATATTACAACATAAAATGGTACAGTTTTTAAAGTCCCACTTCCTTGAAAATTCAAACACTTTAAAGATCAAAGTCTCCTTTAAAAGTCTTTTAACTGTGGGCCCCTATAAAAATGTAAATCAAGTTAAATACCATCTTATTTCAAAGGGGGAACACTGGGCATACTTAAACAAAATCAAGGTCCAGCAAAGTAATACCAGACTGGACATCTGGGATTCATTCACAATCTGCTGGGCTGCAAAGTGCTTGGGAAGCTTCATTTCTCTGGCTATGCCATCATAGCACACACAGCCTGTCTGATAGGCGCAGGCATCATCCACTTGTTGATACCCTTAGTGGTCACCCAGTGGTCTTGGCCTCTCTTGATATGCTGATTCTCCACTGGGGCCTCCAAGGCTGCACCTTCACCAAGACCCTCCTGGCCTCTCATGATGCCAAGCCTCAGATCCACTCGTGACTCCTTCATGCTTCCAAAATTAATACCATGTAGGAGACTCTTACACATTACCAAGGCCTGCTTCTCGTTTGAGATAGACCTTGAGCACCTCTGGCTCACAGCTTCTGTGTGCTGACCCCGAGAGAATACTTTCTGGAGGATTTCACCTCAACGATGCAAATTTCCTGTTACTCAACAGCTTTGTTTTCAGCCCCTGTTAGTCAGAATTAATTGTTCCAGTAAATCACAAAATATTTCACTTCCAAAAATCCATAATTTGACACGAACAATCCTGAAGAGGTTTTGCTTCCCTTTGAATCTTCACAAGCCCAAACTCCATCTTCTATTCCTCTTTCAGCATTATCTTTCAAGTTCCTACAGAACAGCTTTCTGAACTCCAAGTACCTTTTTAGTCCAAAGCTCCAAAGACTGCTACAATCTTCCCAAGCACGTACTGTCAGGTCCATTCCAGAAAAAAAAAAAAAAAAAAAAAAAGTTCTGGAACCAACTTCTGTTTTACTTACTTGATATTGCTGCGATAAAGATTCCAACAACAACCAACTTGAGGAGGAGGGGGTTTATTTTACCTTACAGTTTACAGTTATTCATCAAGGGGAGCTAGGGTAGGAGCTCAGTGAAGAAACTTGGAGCACGTGCTATGGAGATACACTGCTTACTAGCTTGCAATTCTTGCCTGGGCTCAGGCTGCTTTTATCATACATCATACAAGACCACCTGCCCAGAGGTGGCACTGTGAGCAGTGCATTGTCAGACCCCCCCACATCACTGTACAATCAAGAAAATGTCTCACAGACATGGCCACAAGCCAATCTGATGGCAGCAATTTCTCAGCTGAAGTTGACAACCGAAGCTATCCAGCACAGCCTCCTAACTACTTTCCAGCCTTTGTTCACATTGATCCTACTTACCTTTCTTTTCTCCCAGTCTCTACACTCAGGACTCTGGTGTTCAAATGTTCTCTTACATGGCTAGTTCTTCTAAAAACTGTTACTACCATATTTTATTCCATATCTCAGTCATGTCTTACCTACTTAGAGCATTTTACTGTTGTTATGGAACAAATTGCCACATACTTCTTGGCTATAAACAGCACATATTTATTACATAACAGTTCTGTATATCAGAGGATTGGATCTTCCTTGATTTAAGTAGTTCTTTGTTTCAGGTTTCAGTAGGCCAAAGCAAGACATAAGCAGATCTTTGCTACTTTCTTGATTCCTTAGAAGTGAACCAGTCTCCAGACTTATTCATGCTGTTGACCAAATTTAGTTCTTTACAATTGTACTCTGAGAGCTTCATTTCCTTGCAGGTGTTTGTCCCAAAGTGGTTCTTACCTTCTGGTAGCTGAAGTGACCTTTCCTTGTCTTTGTTCCTCTTCCTTCATCTTCCATGCAGAGTGTTCTCAATCTCTGTGACCTTTCCAATAGCATCATTTATAGGTTTTATCATATCTGTCTGGCTAACACTTCTGCCTTCCTCTGAGCTTTTGAGGACCCATGTGATTTCGGTGGGCCCACCAGAACAATCTTTGATTAACATCAATTGATCAGTAGCTAAAATTCCATCTGCAAATTGTTACACTAAAATAATTGGATTAGCATTTGACAGAAAATTCTGGGAGTAGGAAATAGGCGAGGAATTCTGGAGACTTATGTTTACCTCATTCCTTCACCCTTTAAAATCCAATTGGTGCTCTTCTTTGTCAACCATAGAATATAATGAATTTTTCTTAAAATTAGTAGCCTAATAGGGTTATTTTTCCTGATACATACTGTGTGATTGTATGTGTGTATGCCCATATCAGTGTGGTGCATATGTGCTTGTTTGTTTGGGGTTACGCTCTTCACGTGTAAGGACCAAATCTGAATTTGAAGCATAATTTAAGGTGTTCAAGTAATGAGCAATATAAATGAGGTAATAATTTCCTTGGGCTCTTTCAAACTTCCTGTAAACCATTTGTCATTTGTAAGGGAACAATTGGAGGACAAACATTTCATGATAAATTCTGTATTCCAGTCTTAGAATTTTTCCCCATCTTATAAATACTGTACTCTACCATAAGACCTGGAAAATGTTAGATGTTCACCTCCTAAGCTTCAGTGACATGGACATGTCACCTAGTCAGCCTACAAGTGGCATCAAACTAATGCTTACAGTAGTAAGGGTAGAGAGAATGAATCCCTCCTTAAAGCAGCAGTATCTGAAAAATCAGAGATTCAAACAATAAAACTATAGGTTTTATCAATTAGCAAATCTATAATGCAGTTTTGACATCGTTTTTAATGGTATAACTTTGAGATTATTCTCTAGGGTTTTCACAAGTGCTGAAATTCTCCGCACCCTCTAAATAAACTTATGGTCTACTAATCAGCCACAATGTGATTTAATTGTCTTTACCCAAGAACCCTGAGTAGTAGAGACAGTGTCTAATATGATAATGAAGACTTCCAAGGACCCAGTGGGGAAGCAAAAAGATCCAGGGTTCTTCCATCCATGGGCCAGAATCTAAATGTGGCATACAGCCTGAACTACATAAATGTCTGCCACTCATCCTGGGACATTCATTTGAAAAACTTCAGCTTCACTTTTGGAAATTGCCAATTATGTCCTACTTTGGTTTCATTTGATATCAACTCACTTTTTTTTTTCTGTTCATATGACTAAGGTTCACTGAGTTATAAGCAAAATTTAAAAAAATTGTCAATTTTGAGACATTTGCATAGAAATTAGTGTAATGATTTCAAATTGCATTATGGCAAAATACATTCATAATCACAGTAATTCAGGTAAAGAAAACCATGCATATTTTTCATTTAATGAACTATGGAGTCTCTCATTTAGAACATTAAACTCTGTATGCTCTGTTGCAAGCCTTGAAAGTAATTTCAAATAACAAACAGAAACAACAAAAAGCCAAAGTATAAATACTGGACCTAGCTTGCTCATTTAGCTTATGATGCCTAGATTAGTTTTTCTTTTACTACTTTCTCATCTTTTATTGCTTCAGGTTACATGAAGCTAACAAAGCCCATGTGTTTAAATACAAAAACTGCATTGAAAGCCTTTTGTGATGGATAAGTTGGGAGATAGATATCTCTTAAAAATAAGCTCCAATAAACATTAAATAGTTAAATAAAGAGCAATATTGCTTGCTTATTATTTATATACTATAATTGTATATCTATATAAAATTTAATTGGATGGAATGGTATCTTATTTCTCTTGTGCTGTTACAATAAAATACTTGAACACTTGTGAATGGGTAATTTATAAATAATAAATGTTTACTTCTCACCAGAGAAATTCTAGGGTCAAATCAGTAGGTTTAGCATATTGTGAAGATCAGGTCTCTGCTTCCAAGATAGCATCCCCAAACACTGTGTTCTCAGCAAACAAAAAAAGCAAAAAATATCAAAGCCAGTTTCTCCAGCCCTTTTGTGAGGCACTGATCCTTCCATGAAAGAGATACAGTCAGATCTGCACAGGGCTCATCCTTTTATACCACAGTAGGTCTGAAGTTCTATCATTCCAACAAAGAGTTTGGATGGGAAGCAATAATCAGTAATAATCAGCGTTACCCAGGTGAGCTTTCGGTACTCTCTACCCCATCTTGGAACAAACCATTATTTTAACTCAGATGATGCTGACAGGTTTAACAAAAGATTCACTTGACACATACCTGGGTTATTATTAGATTCATTTCTAAAGGTCAACCTAATAGTAAAAATGCCTTAAAATATGGCATGTTTGTGGATTATTATTATTCTCTGGCCTTTTCAAAAGAAACATTTTAAAGATACATTGCTTATTTGCGTCAATTTTAAAATCATGGAGCACATATATTGCAGAAGTTCTACTGTAATGTGAGCCTAAATTTAACAAGCCTGTATTGGCAGGTCATTGTATCTGACTGTTCAGCAGCAGGTTCATTTAGTCTTAACTTTCTTTAAAAGAATAAATAAAATATTTCTATAAACAATGGATATATACGCGTATAAGGATGTGTACACAGCCTCCCACGTCCTTCCTCATTGGTGATAACTTCAATTAGAAATATATTGAAGGAATGTCATATTTCATGACCCTGTTTAGAAGGGTAGGTAGATGGAGGGTAGAATTGCAATTCATTTTGTTGATTGGCCATATGCAAGGGCCTAAATCAGGTCACCAGTTCACAGTCCCATGTCTCCTGATTAATCATGAGATAAATAGGAGGAAAGGTGCTTCATTAACTGTGGCTCTGCACACCCTACTTCCTCTCCTGCGGTATTTTTTTATACCTCTTCCACATGACTCCCACTCTCCATCCCCATTTTCTGGACCACATAAGCCAAGCTCTCTGCCCTTCTGCTACACATCTCTAAAGTATTATTACAATAAATTTCTCTTTGTATTTCTTTATGGTATCTAAAAATTATTTCAGTTCTTTCCTACAAATAAATTAAATTCTCATAAGCCCTGATTTATGTAGTATATTGCTTAAAGGTGATTTTGATACCCCTTGACAATAGCTTACATTCATGGAAAGTAATTATTTGCATGGGTGAGGGACTTGAATAACAACAAGTCTCTGACTCCATGATCTCCACCTCCTTTTTGATTGATAGTAAAAAGATCTTAAATAGATAATTTTTTTCCTAAGCAAAGACCATTCCATTCCTTAAGAAGAAAACAGCATCAGATTTAAAGCTTGGCAATATCAGATAGGTATCCCTTTACAAAGAGAAACTGAGAAGCTAAAAAGGAAATATTTATAAAATCAACATTGACTGTCATCAAGAGTAAACAGAAAAAAATTTAAAACTGATTCTGTTTGCATTCCTCAACCTTCCACAACTCAGATTATGCACTTGTGCTATTTAAATTTTATTTGACAGAAGTGAGAAGCTAAGTAAGTAAAAGCAGCTTTAAAATGATCTACAACCAGGGGCTGGAGAGATGGCCTAGCGGTTAGGAGCGCCGACCGCTCTTACAGAGGACCCGGGTTCGATCCCCAGCACCCACATGGCGGCCGAGAACCGTCTGAAGCTCCAATTCCAGGAGAACTCCAGTTCCAGGGGAATCTGAGACCCTCTTCTGACCTCCGCAGCGTTGCACGACACGGGTGCACAGACTTGCATGCAGACAGTACATTCATACACATACAGAAATAAAATAAAAAAAAATTAAAAAAAAAAAAAAAAAAAGATCTACAACCAGCATTATTGTATTAAGTTTGCAGACAACGACTCAGGCTCCTGAGCTTGCCTTCAGATTTAATTCTAGATGTCCTTTCTCTCTTGCACATGTGAATAAATAGGAAAATGATTTCCGTTCGCTAGATCTCTGCTTTAAGCAGAAATGCAATCACCATGGTTCCTAACTCTTGTGTGTACACTCTCTAACTCAATTTTCTCAGCATTATTTAGAAACACTCACTGCTTAAACCTGATAGGAAGCCTTCGCGCCCATACCAATTAACCTAACCTGGCAATTTAGATTTATCCAGTCGTCCTTGAATCCTCACTTGTTCGCTTCTATAATTCCTATTTGAATTGGTTTGAATTCTTTCCCCCAAAAAATGTTTGTAATCTGAAAATTGTCTTAATCTCTTTGGTCCAGTTTTTCTTGCCCTTTAATTTTCCAGTGCTCAAGTGGATTTCCAAACTTCCCACATATATGGAGTATTATTTTAAGTATAGTTTTTCCTCTATTTCCCTCTCTTCCTTCTATTTTCCTGGGGTTTCTGGGCCTCTTTTTTAGTAGGGTATATGAGAGAACAAACTGACAAAAACATTTCCTCTCTTCCAAGTTAATGCCTCTCTAGAGGTTAAGCTTGGAAAATACAAGTCAAGGGAGGCAGAGTCAATCATACTTAGAATGTCAAATTCTGCCTGGTGTGGTGGTGCACGCCTTTAATCCTAGCACTTGGGAGGCAGAGGCAGGCAGATTTTTGTGAGTTCAAGGCCAGCATGGTCTACAGAGTGAGCTCCAGGACAGCCAGAGCTACTACAGGGAGACCCTGTCATGAAAAGACCAACAACAACAACAAAAAAAGAATGTCACATTCTGTGGATGTTAGTTTGATGGTCTATAGTCTAAAGAAATATTCATTATGAGTGTAATATATAATTAATCACACAATTTCCCACTTTACTTGGGATCATAAAAGCACTAGAGGGAATAAGTATGTTCTCTGAGAAGGTTTTATTAAAACTGATATGGTTGTGGTCTTTTACACACATCATTAAGCTTGAAATTGCAGTATAGACTTAGGAGTTACTTTTTTCCTTGTATATATGTTTATACTTTTTACAGAATGTTGGCAAATACCCATGTAACATTTCATGGGTTCATGTTTTCTCATATTTCTTACAGATGGTTTTATTTGTTTGCTTGCATGCCCTGTTTTTCTTTTTGAGAAAAGGTCTTACTCTGTGGCATAGGCTCACCTCAAACTCTCAATCCCCCTGTCTCAGCTTTCCAAATACATTCTGGGAAGGAAGCCAGGCATGTATTACCATCCCTGCCTGTTCTGAGTCAGAGTTTGTGTTTTAATATTCTTCAACCAGTATACAAACCTAGCCCATTCAATAACATGTTACAACCAATTGAATAACTTTGGATCCAATATCTTCCGAATATATATTTTATATAAACCAAAAGGAAAATTTGAAAATATTGCCATGACAAAGAAACATGTAATCAAAATACAGTATTTCTAGAATATTTATATTACTATAAATAGATTTTTATTGTTTTTCTTCATAATGCATAGAGCAAAGTATTTAACAGTAATAAAATTTGCTAAACACTGTTTTTACAACATCACAGTCTTTAAAATAATCTCACCAACTGTACATCTGCATTGATTCCAGTTTACAAAAGAAGTCACCTAGGTTTAGAGAGAATTAATTTTTCTAGAGTTGCACAACTAGAAGCTGATGGAGGCAAAATCTGATTATGTGTCTATGTGTGTATATCAGTTTCTCAAGCAAATTTTATCTCTGTAAGAAAACAACAGTTTAAGTCACAAGTGTAAATCATGACAACCAAAACATACTCTGAGATTAACTCTACACCTGGAAAGGACCACTCAACTTGTGTTGGTTTTTCTTGGCTTTAAAAGGGACATAAACCGACCTGGGCAATTGGGCACAGAAAGTGTGCACCCCTGGCTGGCCTTCTAGCCATGCACGCAGATCCTATCTATGGTCCTAGCATTTGGCTGCACCTGTTGAGGTGGTCCACCCCTGAGGATCTGCATGGCACAGACCAACCTGAGCAGTTGGGCCGAGGCTCAGATGGTTTCACAGCAGAATTCTGTAAAACATTTAAAGAGGTCTTACAACCATTATTACTCAAACTTTTCAGAAGGATTCAGAGGGAAATATCCAAAATTCCTTCTACAAAGCCAGCATCACTTTACTACCAAAACTAGGCAAAAACACAAACAAGAAAGAAAACTATAGACCCATATCATTGATGAACACAGATACAAAAATTCTCAACAAAATACTTGCAAATCGCATATAGACCCACATGAAAAAGATCATACATCATGACCAGGTTGGATTCATACCAGAGATGCAGTGATGGTTCAACATACCTAAATTAATAAATATCATTAAACACATAAATGGACTTAAAGACAAAACCCACACAATCATCTCAATTGATGCAGAAAAAGCTTTTGACAAAATCCAGCATCCCTTCATGCTTAAAGTCTTAGAGGGAATTGGGCTAGAGGGACCATTCCTCAATGTAAACAGCCATAAATGGAAAAAAGTTGGAAACATTCCCCTTAAAGTCAGGAACATGGCAAGGCTGTCCACTATTGCCATTCTTCCTCAATATAGTGCTTGAAATGCTTGCTAGGGCAAAAAGACAAGAAAGCAAAATTAAAGGAGTACTAATTGGAAAAGAGGAAGTAAAACTATTCCTTTTTTCAGATGATATGATAGTTTACCTAAGGAATGTTTAAAACTCCACCAGAAAACTCTTAGAAACAATCAAAAGTTTCAGTAAAATGGTGGGATACAAAATAAACCTAGAAAAACCAGTAGCCTTCCTTTACACCAAAAATAAGCAACTGGAGAAGGAATATAAGGAGACCTTCCCAATCACAATAGCCTAAAAAAAAAATACCTAGGAATAAACCTAACCAAAGACACCAAAGACCTCTACAACAAAAATTTTAAAACCCTGAAGAAGGAGATTGAAAATGACATTAAAAGATGGAAAGATATCCCATGCTCATGGATCAGAAAAATTAATATAGTAAAAAGGTCCATTCTTGGGACAAAGAAACATAATTAAAGGCTTTTATCAATTTTTATAAAAAAGTCCATTCTACCCAAATTAATATGCAGATTCAATGCAATCCCAATCAAAATTCCCATGAGCTTTTTCACAGACTTAGAAAAAAATCCTTAAATTCATATGAAAAAACAAAAGACCCCAAGTAGCTAAAGCAACCCTGAGTGAAAAGTGCAATACTGGGGGGATTACATTACCAGACTTCAAGCTGTATTACAGGGCTATTGTCGTAAAGACAGCTTGGTACTGGCAAAAAACCAGAACCATTGACCAATGGAACAAAATTGAAGATCCATACTTGAGCTCATATAACTTCAGTCACCTCATATTTGACAAAGGGGCCAAAAAATCTCAATGGAAGAAAGATAGCATCTTCAACAAATGGTGTTAGCAAAACTGGATCACCATTTGTGGAAGAACAAAATTAAACACCTACCTCTCACCCTGTACAAAAATAAACTTCAAGTGGATCAAAGATCTCAACCTAAAACCTGAAGCCCTGAAGGTGATTGTGGTGGTTTGAATGAGTGTCCCCCATAGGCTTTAAGTATTCAGACATTTTTTCCCCCACCCCACCAGAGCTCGAGGTATTCAGACATTTTTTCTCCAGTTGGTGGCACTGTTCTTGGAGGTCTTAGAACGTGTGGCCGTGCTAGAGGAAGTATGTCACTGGGGGCAGGCTTAGTGAGTTTAACAAGCCTTGCTGTCTCCAGTAGCTCTCTCTGCTTCCTGTGCTCATTGCGAGACGTGACCCTCAGCTTGCTGCTCCAGATCCAGCTGCCATGCCTCCCACCAAAATGGACTCTAATTCCCTGGAATCATCAATCATAAGCTCAAATAAACTCTTCCTTTTATAAGTTCCTTGGTCATGGTGTTTTATCACAGCAACAGAAAAGTGACTAATACAGTTATTTGGTACCAGAGAGTGGGCTGTTGGCTGTGAAGAACCTGACCATGTGGATGTTTGGAGAAATGTGGAAGACTTTGGAACTTTGGGCTAGAAAAGCTGTTGACTACTGTAAGCAGAGCTTAAGGGACCATTCTAGTAGAAGCCTGGAAGAAAACATTGCTGCAAAAAATGTAGTTCCAGAGGAAAATAAAGACTTAGGCAGCAACTGGGATATTTTGATAAAGAGTCTGGCAGCAGTTTGCCCACAGCCCAAATGCTTGCCTGATGCTAAGTTGCAAAGCAATGGACTAATGTCTTTGGTGGAGGATATTTCAAGACAGCCTAATTTAGAAATGGTGGCGTGGCTTTTAATGGTGAATATTGTGCAGATCTACAGTGAAGAAGAGCAGATGGGGCAGAAAGAAATGCAGAATATACAGTTTGGATCTGAAAACTGCACTAGGATGATTAAAGGTGGGGCCAAGGCATGTGAAGTAGAAGCTCCCTTTCATAAGGAGACTAAAGTGAATAAGGAGAGGCCTTGATATTTACAAATAAACAATAGGAAAGGTGAGATTAAAGTGATTAAGGAAAGGCCTCAAGATTTACAAGTAATCAACAGAATCAATACCTTCAGAGCAAGACCACACCCAGCTAATCCAACTTTTGAAAGGAAAATACTAAAAGCGTTTTCTACTCCAACAAGTCCAGGGCAGAGAAAAATTTCAAATGTGGTTAAAGTAGGAGAGAGTCCATCCTGAACTTGCAGCCAGATTCGGCAATTTCATTCACGTGGTGCTGGCTTTAGAGGCAGGAAGGATGCAAGAGTGATGGGGTTATCAGTTCTTCCTCCACGCTTTCAGAGAGCCACAGAGGCCAGGCAGAGTGCAGCAGGGGAGTCCTTGAATAAAGAAGGCCCTGATAGGCCATTGCATGAAGCTGTGAATGTGAAGCCTGGTTGGCAGTGGAGACCCCAAGAAGACTTTCGAGATGCCAGACCTGTGAGATATTTGCCAAGGAGAGCTGCATACAGGGAGTGGTACCAGCCTAAGAAAGAGAAGTATGTTGCAAGCAAATCTGGAAGAGCTGAGCCATCTAAGCCCTTTGGAAGTCAAGTCCCAGAAGTTGCATGTGGAGCTACTGGACTTGGTGTTTGCCCTGCTGGTTTTTAGTCTTGTTTTGGTCTGGTATTTCCTCACTATGCCTCTATTCCTCCCTTTTGGAATAGGAATGTGTGTTCGGTTCCACTGTATGTTGGGAGTTTGTAATTTGCCTTTTGATTTTACAGGAGCTTACGGTTAGAAGATTGGCCTGAGTCTCAGAAGATACTTTGAACTGTAGACTTTTGAATGACATTGAAACTGGTAAAGACTATGGGGACTTTTTAAGGTTGGACTAAATGCATTTTGCATTTTATATGGTCAGCAGCCTATGGGGGCCAGGGAGTGGAATGTGGTGGTTTGAATGAGTGTCCCCCATAGGCATTAAGTATTCAGACATTTTGTCTCCAGTTGGTGGCACTGTTCTTGGAGGTCTTAGAAGGTGTGGCCGTGCTAGAGGAAGTATGTCACTGGGGGCAGGCTTAGTGAGTTTAACAAGCCTTGCTGACTCCAGTAGCTCTCTCTGCTTCCTGTGCTCATTGTGAGATGTGACCCTCAGCTTGCTGCTCCAGCTCCAGCCACCATGCCTCCCACCACAATGGACTCCAATTCTCTGGAACCATCAATCATAAGCTCAAATAAACTCTTCCTTTCATAAGTTCCTTGGTCATGGTATTTTATCACAGCAACAGAAAAGTGACTAATACAGTGATAGAAGAAAAAGTGGGCAGCATCCTAGAAGACATAGGTGTAGGAAAAGACTTTCTAAATCAAACAGCAGCTGCACAGGAAATAAGGACAATAGCTGACAAGTGGGACCTCATCAAACTCAAAAGCTTTTGTACAGCAAAAGAAACAATCAAGGAAGTGAAGAGAAAACCCACAGAGTGGGAGGAAACCTTCACCACTGATATATCTGACAAAGCATTAACATCCAGAATATATAAGCTACTTAAGAAACAAAAAAGTAAGAAAATAAATGACCTATTCAAAAGATGGAGTAAAGAGCTGAACAGAGACTTCACCAGTAAGAAAGTAAAGATGGCTGAGAAACATCTTAAAAAGTGTTCAACATCATTAATAATTAAGGCAATGCAAATTAAAACCACCCTAATATAGCATCTCACTCCAATAAGACTAGCCAAGATCAAAAAAACAAAAGATACCAAATGCTGGAGAGGCTGTGGGGAAAGGGGATCACTCATCCACTGCTGGTGGGAATGTAAACTGGTACAACCACTCTAAAAAGCAGTGTGGAGAACCCTGAAAAAACTCAAAATGAGCCTACCAACTGACCCAGCTATACCGCTCCTGGGTATATACCCACAAGACGCATCCTACCACAAAGATGCATGCACAGGTATGTTTATTGCAGCTCTCTTCACAATAGCAAAGACCTGGAACCAACCCAAATGCCCCTCAACAGATGACTGTATAACAAAAATATGGTACATCTACACAATGGAGTTCTATGCAGCAGTAAAGAAAGATGACATCATGAGCTTTGCTGGTTAATGGGTGGAACTTGAAGCAATTATACAACGTGAAGTAACACAGTCTCAGAAAAAAAAAAGTGAATGATTTCCCTCATTTGTGGATGCTAACACCAAATCCCCAGTTGGTAGGCAAACTGAGCAACTTCATTATTATATTTCATTGTATCTGAAAGCAACTGTGCTATTACAATGTGAATCTATAAATGGGCTCTAGAATTGTCTTACCACTTATACTCACACATTGTAATTACCATATATAGATGAAGGATATGTAGTCATATTCTAAAAAAGAATGTAAAGTTACACAACTTTATACCTGCATGCAAATTTACTGTTAAAATATGAATCTCTAAATGTGTTTAGGAATCAACCTACAGTTTATTTTCAGAATTTTTAATTTTGACTTATGTGTGGAGTGTATATATGCGTATTTCAGAATAATATAAATTAAAGTATTGATTAAAAAAGGAGACATAATTCCATTGAGGCTAGAATTTTTCCATCTAACAAAGGTTTGCCTTTCTGTCAAAAGACAGAGGTTTGATATTCAAAAGGATATGATGGAAATACCAATCAATGTAGAAGTTTCACTAAGTCTAGAATTATTATACTCTCTATGTTCAAAAGCTCCAATTATAAGATCAATAATGATTTGGTTCTTTTGTGGCATATGATAAACCACAGTAAAATATACTCTAGATATAGGTTATATTAAGTGATTTGCATGGCTTATTTTAGTGTCTTTGTACATGTATGCTTGGTCTTGGCAGAGATGTAGGAAAAGAAAAATTTTCAAAACCATCTAGCTTCAAATAATTATTTTAAGAGTTACCAAATTATACATGTCTTCAAGAAATATGCACTTTTAATCTTTTATTCAAAGAACCCCATGTATCCTTGAATTCATGCATAAATTGGGTTTTCTTTAATATGTGCATGGTTGACTTCTTTATGCAATCAAAACTGCATATTCTGAAATTGCTGTTCTTGTGTCTTATATAAAACTGTGAAGTGTTCCAGAAAAACCTGAAATAAATAGGTGAATACAATGCTAAGTAGTGATAACCTTTAAATCATATATATATATATATATATATATATATATATATAATTTCAGTTTTCTGTTTAAAGACAGTACATAAACATTTTTTCAGAATAATCATTTCAGCAAAAAAATGTCTTTGTTCATGTCTTAATATATTTACAAGAAAATATTTAAATTTAATATATGTATGTGTTTGAATTATAGGTCAAAAAATTAGTCTCAGTACCCAGTGAGTCTCAGTGTCAGTACACAGAAAAGTCATTTCTGTCTCAATCTTCCAAGTCAGTGCTTGGCTTGAATAAAAGAATATGTATTCCCTTCCTATGCCTGGATTTCTAAGAGGGAGGTTATATATTTACATTCTCTACCTATTGAACATATAAGACCAGGTTTTCTCACACAAAAAAGTTAAGAACTTTGGTTCCACTATCCCCCAACTAAACAAATTTGCAGACAACCAAAGAGCTGTAAAATTTTGAATTTGAACCAGTCCTTAAATTCTATGAAAATACAGGATGGATTTCAACAACTCACTCTCCTAAACAGAGTGAAAGAAGTGGACAAGATAATTATGGAGCTTGTCTGATTTGATGAAAGCTAAGATACTAAATGTCTAAGTTCTAAATGTTGAGAATTGCCATTCTCCATTTCACATAAATGGAATAATGTCCTCCAAGGGTGATACTGAATAGTAGGCAAGTGGGAGGGAATAGTGATGTTTTCAACTATCTAAGAGCAGTATTTTTCCAACTTTAGAGCCTATAAGACTCAAGAATACTTTAGAAATTTGAGGCTGGAGAGAGAGCCTAGCAGTTAAGAGCACCAACTGCTCTTGCAGAGGACTAGGGTTCGATCCCCAGCACCCACATGGTGGCTAAGAACCATTTGTAACTCCAATTCCAGGAGAACTCCAGTTCCAGGGGAATCCGAGACCCTCTTCTGACCTCCGCGGCACTGCATGACACGGGTGAACAAACCTACATGCAGACAGTACATTCATACATGTACAAAAATAAATAAAATTGAAAAAAATATATATAGTGATCTGTACCTGCAATATCCCAGTTGAATGGTGTATTAGTCAGGGTTCTCTAAAGAAACAGAAGCAACAGGATGAATATATAGCTATATACAATTTATTGACTTGCTCACGTGACAGAGTTCAAGGAGTCTTAACAGTAACCGTGCCACAGTGGAGAGGTTGAGAATCCAGGGAACTGCTCAGTCCGAAAGGCTGGATGTCTCAGTAGTCCCAATCTGGTGCTGAAGGCCTGATAGATTCCAGGAGATCTGCACCAGTCTCAGTACATGCTGGGATCCGAAGGGTTGATCAGAGCAGCAAGACAAACTCACCAGTGAGAGTGAGGCAAGCCTCAGGAAAAAAGGGACCAGCTCTCTCTGCCATGGCCTTTAATACTGTCTGCCAGCAGAAGGTAATGCCCATATTTGGGGTGGACCTTCTGGGTTGAGGTAGTCCAATCTGAAGATGCTTTTTCTCTTATTTGTTCCTTAGTCCAGTCAAGTTGACACCCAGGATTAACCATCACAAATGGGTTTGGGATATGAACTTAAGTACCTGCATTGCTAAAAAACATTCTGTGTGATGTTGATAGCATTTACATATTTATTGTATTTTGAAGATCTCGGACTAGACCAAAGAAGCTTAACCATTCAAAATACATATAATTTATACTTAAAGAAAACTTAGCTCAAAATATAATAGACTACCTAAATATAAGGGCTATAAAATAATGAAATCATAGATACTATCAAAAAACTATAAGCCTTTGAAGAAAAATTAAAGCATAAATCTTAATAACCATGGACTGCACAAGAGTTCATAATATGCAATAATTATACAAGGGCAACACCAACAATAACAGTCACAAAACACGTAAATATTAATTTTAAAACGTAATTTCAAATGATGTAAATATGAGGCTCAAGAGATACCTCGATGGTTAAGAGCATTTATCATTTTTGTAGAACAACTGAATAAAATTCTCAGCACCCAGGTCAAGTGCTTTACAATGGCTTATAAATGGGAATCCTGGAGCTTCCTCCCTCTCTGGCTTCCTTAGGCACTACACTTGTATGTACATCCACACATAGACAGACACATAATTAGAAAGTAGAAATATCAGGCTGGAGAGATGGTTCAGTGAATAACAGCACAGACTGCTCTTCCAGAGACCAGAGTTATGATTCTCAGCAACCACTTTGCAACTAACAACCATCTATAACTCTGGTTCCAGGGGATCCTATGCCCTCTTCTGGCCTCTGTGGGCATTGCCTGACATGGGTGCATTTGCATTGATGGAGTTATAATATTCATACACATAAAATAAAAATAAATAAACCAAAACATATTAACAATTAGACTATATCAAAAGCTATTTATCCTATTGCAATTTACATGTAATGAGTGGATTACTTTGGCGGAGTATCAGAATAGTAGTAATAGCTTCAGAATTTTCTTTGTAATCTTCACTTTTCCCAGTGAATGGATTTGACATTTGCCTACGCACTTCCACACAGTCTCTGCTTCCCCTTCAGAAGATTGATTCATCTTAATGTGATAGGTTGTTTCATGTTCCATTCCCTTCCTCAAACTACAACCTCTGATGACCATGAATGTCTTTTCTATTATGCTATTCCCAAACTACCACAGCCCTTTGTAATGAAAGACATTGAATAACACATAATACAATTTCTATGATTAGAAAATGAAGGATTGTGGTCTTTGGGGACTATATACCTCTTTTTCATAATCTCATGATTTTCCTAGAGCATGAGGTGAATAAAAAGCCAAGGATTTCCTCTACTATTCAGAGTGGAGAAATGGTGGAATTTAAAAAATGACTCCAGTTACCATTAAAGAAGACTGGACTGTAGTAGATTAAAAAAGAACATCTGGGCTTAGCGGTTAATAGCGCCAACTGCTCTTGCAGAGGACCCGGGTTCGATCCCCAGCACCCACATGGCAGCTGAGAACCATCTTTGACTCCAGTTCCAGGGGAATCTGACACCCTCTTCTGACCTCCGCGGCATTGCACAACACGGGTGCACAAACCTACATGCAGACAGTACAATCATACACATACAAGAATAAATAAAAAATTAAATAAATAAATAAATAAGAACATCTGATTGCAATGAGAAGACATTAACATCCTGATCCCATTTGTAGTTTAGTGTGCAGACATGGCAAAGTGCTTCTTCCAGATAAATTCAGCTTCTTAATAGTAAATGTTTTCTTCTTGGAGTGTTTATGAAGAACAAGTGGGACAAAGCAAATATTAGCCCTGTACAGATGTGAAATTGCACAAGTATTTTTGGCTAATGATATGGCATATTCATAAGAAACTAACACCATAGTTACCAAGGAAAGTGTTGTTCTGAGCAGAGCCTACCAGTCTGTTACCCATGCCGCAAGCCTACCTTTTATCTTCTTGCTTACAAAATTCTACTTTCAATTAATGGGCTGTGTTCCAAATCCTGGAGAATGAATCTTGAAAATTTTGTCTGCAACTGTCTTCAACAGGTGATCAAATTCTGGCCAATGAAAAAGATGGTAACTCTATGGCATGTGGCCTGTAAAGATTAACCTTTCATACTGAAGTCACTGCTGGTTGGACTTTGTGGTAGAAATCTTTGAGAACATTATAACTCATACTTGGCTCTTCAAGAGCCTGCCTTGGTATAGAGATATGAGGAAGCCTGGGGATGTATCAAATTTCTTTCATTGCAATGTAAAGCAGTGGCAGTAGAGTATCCCCCTCTATCACACCACTCTACAGCAGCCACAATAGGCAATTAAAGTTTTGAAAACCGGAAAACTTGCTCTGGAAATTAGGCAGATTAATTGAAATGATAAAAATTGTTTTGGTAAAAACAGCCTGATACTGGCACCAAAACAGACCTGTTGACCAATGGAACAAAACCGAAGATCCAAACTTGAGCACATACAATTTCAGCCATCTCATATTTGACAAGGGGGCCAAGAAGACACATGGAGAAAAGACAGCATCTTCAGCAAGTGGTGTTGGCAAAACTGGATCACCACTTGTAGAAGAATGAAATTAAACCCCTACCTGTCACCCTGTACAAAAGTCAACTCCAGATGGATCAAAGACCTCAACTTGAAACCCCAAACTCTGAAGGTGATAGAAAAAAAATTTTGGCAGCAGACTACAAGACATAGGCATAGGAAAAGACTTCCTAAATCAGACAGCAGCTGCACAAGAATTAAGGTCGACAATTGACAAATGGGACCTCATTAAACTCAAAAGCTTCTGTACATCAAAAGAAACAATCAAGGAAGTGAAGAGAAATCCCACAGAGTGGGAGGAAACCTTCACCGCAGAAACATCTGACAAAGCATTGATTTCCAGAATATATAAACTACTCAAAAAACAAAGAAGAAAGAAAACAAATGACCCACTCAATAGATGGAGCAAAGAGCTGAACAGAGACTTCACAAGTGAGGAATTAGAGATGGCTGAGAAACACCTTAAGAAGTGTTCAACATCACTAATCATTAAGGAAATGCAAATCAAAACCACTTTAAGATATCATCTTACTCCAATAAGACTGGCTAGGATCAAGAAAACAAAATGATACCAAGTGCTGGAGAGGTTGTGCGGAAAGGGGAACATTCATCCACTGCTGGTGGGAATGTAAACTCATACAACCACTATGAAAAGCAGTGTGGAGAACCCTTGGAAGACTTGGATTGAACTTGCCACCTGACCCAGCCATACCACTCCTAGGCATGTACCCTCAAGACTCACCCCACTGCAGAGATACATGCACGGCCATGTTTACTGCAGCTCTCTTCACAATAGCAAGGAGCTGGAACCAACCCAAATGCCCCTCAACTGATGAGTGGATAGAGAAAATGTGGTACATCTACACAATAGAGTTCTATGCAGCAGTAAAGAAAGATGACATCATGAGATTTGCAGGAAAATGGCTGAAGCTAGAGGACATCATACTGAGTGAAGTAACATAGTCCCAAAAAACAAACAACAAATGGTATCCCTCATCTGTGGATGCTAGTGCCAATTACCTGGTTGTAAGTATTTCTTGTGCACAGGCCCTTGAGCTTTTGTCCAAGCAGCTGGGAGTGATGCATTTTGGAAACAACAACAACAACAACAACAACAACAGAAAGGATCGCATCAAAGAACTGACTGAAACAGTAAACTTCTGCTCAAAACAGTCAACTTCCACATGGAGAATATTGAGAAAGAGATGAAAAGCATATTTGACAGAATGCATGAGCTCTGGTGGGGTGGGGGGATAAGGTGGGGGACAGGGGTCTAGATTTAATGAAAAATTAATTAATTAATTTTAAAAAGTGTTTTAGTGTTTATGTGTAGGTGCTTGTCATGCTCGTTTTGATCAAAGAGATCAGACAAAGCATAGGAAGTTAGGGGACAGGTTTTATAAATTTCAAGGATTTGCTGATGTTTAACGTAGATTCCTATGAGCTTGTGATATATTTTCACAAAGTACAATATAGAGTTCCAAATTAATTATGCAGTGTTTTCTCTGGCTTTTATTTATCATCTTGATATCCCAGGAAATATCTGACTCTTAGAAGAACCAAGTTATTGAAGTGTGAAGCCCATGAACATATGACCAGGATGGATACACATACACACGCACACACACACACACACACACACACACACACACACGCACACCTAAAATTGTTTATAATTCTTCCATTATCTCATGAAGACTAATGAATTATTTCTGCCTAAGGAAGTTACTTTGCGGGTAATTTATTGAAAATACACTTCTGCCAATTCTCAGTTTAAAAAGACAACTCATGAGAATCAAGATAACAGTGGCTCCATAACAGTCTCTATAAAGAATGAGCATGATATCTCTTTCAATCAGTTGATTACATTTCTCTTCAGAGAAATAAGGCCATCCTGGCCTTGGTGGGCAGGGATAAAGAGGAATTATTTTGAAATGCAATAATGGCAGTTATTATTTCCAAAAAATCTTGTGTGTAAGCCTATTGCTCTCACTGCCGTCTTCTTTTCTCTCTCTCTCTCTCTCTCTAGTCTCCGTCTCTCGCGCTCCAGCTCTCTTCTCGTCATCCTCCTCTCTCTCTCTCTCTCTCGTTCCCTGTAATTTCTTATTACTGCAAAATATGCGTATATGTACTCTACACATAAATCAAAATTACAAAGTCTGAAAGTAGCTGTAGCTAATTCTAAAACATGTTTAGGGATTCACATTTTAACAGTAAAGTTGCATACTGCCCTCTTCTTTATTCATATTTTCTGAACAAAGTGTTGAAGAGACAGTGCCTCGATAAAGTTTAGAAAAATACCCATTAACAGGAATGAAGGAAGGGATAAGAAACTAGTAATTCCCCAAATTTTACCACTGTGTTTCTCTTTATTAACTATCACAGATCATGATTCCTGTGCTTTTGAAAAACTGCCTTTCAAGCCTGGCATGTTCCATTTTTAAAACATACAGATGCATACAATGGATAGTTTTAATTGCCAATTGTGGAATTACCTGGGGAAAAAAGTGTCAATGAATTGTATAAGCTAGGTTGGTCTGTGGGCATGGCCGAGAAGGAGAGTCTTGATTATGTTGATTGAATAGGGAAGACCCTGCCAGTTACCAGGTAACAGCATTCCCCAGATTTGGGACCTGGACTGATTGCCACAAGCATGCTTGCAGTCATTCTCTCTGTTCTTGACTGTGGACATGATGTGAACAGCTATCACAGGTTCCAGTGGTTCTGACTTTGCCTCTATGACAGCTGTAACCTATAATTTTGAGCTAAAATAAACCATTTCTCCCCTAAATTGTTTTTGTTGGGGTATTTTGTCACAGGATCAGAAACAAAACTGATAGTGTCGGATTCCCCTGGAACTGGAGTTCTCTTGGAATCGGAGTTACAGATTGTTCTCAGCCGCCATGTGGGTGCTGGGGATCGAACCCGGGTCCTCTGCAAGAGCAGTCAGCACTCTTAACTATTAAGCCATCTCTCCAGCCTGAGACACTTTATTCTTGACAGTTCATTGCATCTTCAGATAATGTAGGCTGAACGTCATTAGTTTGTTGTAGCCTTTCAAGGAGAATATACTTTGAAGAAAAAAAAAATGCTGTTCTCATATTTGGTAAACTTCGCTACTTTACCTAAATCCAGTTTCAAATCAGACTAATGAAATCCTAGAAAGGATCTCACTATGTAGATATTCAGGAACAGCTTAAGCTCAGGCAGTCATGATATATGAACTGTATATAGCCAAATGGCCCTTGAGTCTCAACTTCCTATGTCAGGAAGAAAGAAATGGTAAGATAATCATACATGTAACATCCCAGACCAACCCTATTGTGCTTTAGGAAAGCTTTGTTAGTTTCTTGCTTCTGACTCCCTAGTTAGGATAATAAGACAGTCTCCTAAACTCTTGTATTTGCTTACAAACAACCTCTTATCATAATAATTCCATACATTGTAAAATAATCTCTCCCTTCCTGAATTCCTGTGCCATGCATCTGCCACATACCATGTGACGTTCAAGGAATTTCCTATATTATTATATTAGTTCTCTGTATCTCATATTTCATATCATGACAGCACATGCAACCTTGTAGCCTACCTTGCATGATTCACATGATCACTTGTATTTTCAATAATAATTATCATAACTTTTTTTAAATTTAATGTTTTTTATTGATGCTTTGTGCATTTCGTACATCATTTTCCAATTCAGATCAGGCATTTTTCCCTTTCCTTTCCCCCCCACCCCCACCCCATCCCAGATCATGTATTCTGCCATAACTGTCTTGCATCTTTCTCTGTTTTTTTTTTTTTTCCTTTTTTAGCTATAAGTGATAATCCATGAGTACAAGCATCCTTCGTGCAAAACCAATCTACAGGCTGTTGTGTCCAAATACCCCCACAGCCCCCACCATCCAGTGGGGGGTGACAGGTTGTTTGTTCAATCAAGTTGATCAAATGAGTGTCCAGACTACATTGCTGTAGTTTCACCATTCACCCCAATCGGAGCCTTTACATTCTACCACGCCCCCTCTTCCGCAGGTTGTTCCCTAGGCTTAGAAAAGGGGCACAGGTGGATGAGAAGTAAAACAGTCCACTCTCTCTGGAGCTGTTGACTTGGACTCTGGTCAATTCTGGCTGTTTCCTTTCAGGGCCTGACAGTTTGTCCAGGAGTAACCTTTTTAAACACTAGAAGCCATTTGCAGTTTTTGTAAATGTGCCTGTGTGCCTGAGTTATTTCTAACCCAATCACCTGAGAATAATGTTTTCTTTCTAAACTCAACCAAAGTATATGCAAAGACTCAAAGAATGTAATAGACTAAGTATGCATCTTTGACTAAGCAGAGGCTCTGTTTACGTTTTAATAACAAATAAAGCATTTATATGTATATTTCCCTTTTATTTACTCTTTTAGATCAATACCTTGAACTTTTATAAAAGCATGTTTTGCTGAAAGGCTAGGAAGAGACAGAAGGAAATAGTTGAGGCTCCTCATTAACCACTGAATAAAGAAGTTTCCATCCTTGAGAACCATAGAAGAAAAAAATTACCCTAGAGTAGTAAAGGGCCATCATCTAAAAACAACACATTGCATCAACACTTATCACTTGTAAGCCACTAAAAGGGATGGCCAATTTTTTTTTTTTAATTATTATACAGTTCTTACTACGAATTAAAATATTGCCCCATTTGACATAAGGATTTCTTTAGGACCTCACATATATCTGTATGCCTTATGAGCTTATCTCATAAACCTACAGTAATATTCAATTCATCTTAGGAATATAAACTGGAGGGTAAACTGGAGAGTACAATAATTGCCCTACTAGTTAGCTAAAAGAATTTTGAAATGACTTTTATCATCTTACTGCTCTGAAAACACACTTGTTAAGAAAGTTTTCAGGTTTTTCTATTGCTGAGTTTGTGACATTGTTAATCATGAAGGAATTGATTGTTTTTGTCACCTAATTAGTGAAACAAACCTCCACTTAGCACCCTGTGCTGAAAACGTGTCAGCACTTCATTACATAGATATTGGAAACTGTGATCTGGTTGCTATGGTGACAACAGCTTCCATAGGGAGTTTTGTGTTTAGCTGACATATCTAGATCAGACAGAATACGATTAAAAGAGAAAATCTAACTTAAAGCATTTTGGGGTTCAAAACACTGCAAAATTACATCTTTGAAGCAGCCAATTTTAAATGAAATTATTGCATAAATTCTCCATGGGAAAAAAAAATCATGGGTTTGTTTTTGTATCTCATTATCCTCTGACCTACCAATTTTGTTTTTATTTTTTGCTTTACTTTTAAGATAAAAATCATCTTTGTAGAAACACATCAGAACATAACACTCATTGATTCAAGACTTTATTGACTATAGAAATCCAGACATAAATCATGTTGGATGCTATAAAACAACAAATATGTCAAAGCTGGAGACTGTTCTATGCTGTGACAATAATAGGCAGGTAAACACCTTTAAGAGAAAATTTACTGAAAGATTTATTTTTGCTTAGTTGGATGCCCAAGTGTTCCCTGCTTACCATCTATGTTCTTTCATTCCATTTATTTGTGACATATGATTTGTATTGTTTCACCTATATATAACTGAGCTCTTGAATTAGCACAAAAATAAAATATTTCAGTCAGTAAACAATTATTGGGCCTACATACAAAACCCAAACAAATGAATCATATACTCTAAAATCTTTGGTGTATCTCAAAATATGCAATGTCTTATTTAAATAAAACTATTCAACACCTGGGGGCTGGAGAGATGGCCTAGCAGTTGAGCGCGGACTGCTCTTGCAGAGGACCCAGGTTCAATCCCCAGCACCCACATGGAGGCTGAGAACCATCTTTGACTCCAGTCCCAGGGGAATCTGACGCCATCTTCTGACCTCTGTGGCATTGCACGACACGGGTGCACCAACCTACATGCAGACTGTACATTCATACACATAAAAAAATAAATAAATAGATAAATAAATGAATAATAAATACATACCAAAAAATAAAAAAAAACCTATCCAACGCCTAAACAAAGAATGACCTTCTATAGGCTGCAGTAATTAGAACAACCCACTTTTGCCAACACTAACCTGCTACTGGTGATGGAGCTTCAGGAACCAAGAGAATAAGAGATATACAGGAAGGGATGTGGCATGTGATGGACAGATAGATGAACAGCAAAGTCCCCACAGAGAAGACACTGGTGGCTGATGGAACCAAATGCACACTACCCAACAACGCTCTTGAGAACACAAAGGATCTCAGATTCAGTTGCATCAATGTGCTCAACACCAAAAAATGTTAGGACATTGAACAGGAAACGAATGGGTTTAGCAAACATACTATCTAGTCTGTGAAGTAAAGAAATCAAGACAGTACTGATCTGGAAGCCTCCTCCTCACAGTGTCAGAAGCTGCAATGCAAGCTCCCACCAGAGAAAAGTTATCAACAGTTCTATTCACTTATAAAGCCTAAGAGCCTCAACAAAGATCAACAGTGCAAGATTTCCCCAACGGTACAGTATTGACACTATAACTTCGGGATAACCAACAGCTAACTGATTGGTCTTAAATTTGACTCAGGAGGTGGGAATGAATGTATGATCCTATAAACCTAGCCAAGTACCTGTGGCTGGCATTATCATATATCCTGGAGGAGAACCTACTACTATCATCTTGTTCATTAATACAGTTACCAAGTGCCTTCTAAAAATGTATCCTTATATCCATAGATAAGAGTAGTTCTCACCCTCAGCAAGTAAGAGTCTTTCTACAGCAGATGGAGGCTATCACAGAGACCCATAGCTTGTCACATGACACCAGAGAGTTGCCTTTAGCTCTGGTCATACAAATTTGAGAAAACACGCCAGGCATGGTGGCACACACCTTTAACCCCAGAACTTGGGAGGCAGGGGCAGGTGGATCTTTGTGAGTTCGGGTCAAAGCCTGGTCTACATAGAGAGTCCCAGGGCAGCTGGGGCTATAGGGATACCATGTCTCAAATATATCGAAAAAAAAGAAGAAAAAATTTAAGAAAACAATTAAGTCTTGTGAGTATAATATCATAAATTAAAAAGATATATAAGCCGGGTGTGGTGTCACACGCCTTTGATCCTAGCACTCAGGAGGCAGAGGCAGGCAGATCTTTGTGAGTTCAAGGCCAGGCTGGTCTACAGAGAGTTCCAAGACAGCTGGGGCTACAGGGAGACCCTGTCTTGAAAAGACAAAAAAAAAAA
>VZQC01001557.1:657543-694891 GCA_009823505.1 Rhizomys pruinosus | reverse complement strand
GGGGCTGGAGAGATGGCCTAGCGGTTAAGAGCGCCGACCGCTCTTGCAGAGGACCCGGGTTCGATCCCCAGCACCCACATGGCGGCTGAGAACCGTCTGAAACTCCAACTCCAGGAGAACTCCAGCTCCAGGGGAATCCGACTCCCACTTCTGACCTCCGCAGCATTGCACGACACGGGTGCACAGACTTGCATGCAGACAATACATTCGTACACATACAGAAATAAATAAAAAATTAATAAAAAAAAAAAAGAAATCACATAGGATGATCTTGTGCATACTTTATCTATTTTTTCCCAATGGCAATATCTTAGAAAGCTACAATATTCAATCTAGGACTTCACACTGAGAGGATCAAGTTAAAAAACATTTCCATAATATTTTCTTTGGGCTAACTTGCCATCTGTATATCTGCCTTATAACTTCTATCTATTTTATTATCGAAATAGTCTATTATTGTATTTTCTCTGTTAAGTGTTGAGAGATGTTTATATACCCTTTAATATGTTCCTTTGTCAGATGAGTAGATTGCAAATATTTTTCTCTCTTTAGCTGTCTTGTAGTCTATAGCTTTGTTTTTAGCGTCTCAAATTAATCTTTCATAAAGGTTTTAACTTTAATAAAGTCTAAATTATTAATTTCCATCTTTACCTATCTTTCTGATGTAGGAGATGGTTCTCTATGGAGAGTAAAGGGAAAGTGCTCATAATGAAAGCTACAAGTTACTACAAGTGTTGCAGTTAGAACAGAGGCCGGGCTGTTGGAAGCACAAGGCACAACAAAACTGCTTAGGTCATGACCAGGACACAAAAGATAGGAAGAGGAAGACGTCCTACTGTAAGTCCATGTTCCTTGTAACATAACAGCTTCCCATCAGATGAGATTGCAGCACTTATCAATGGCATCTTACAGCACATGGATTTTGAGACATAATAAAGATTAGCTTTACAACATGTGCCATATCTCAGTTTATCAGAAGTATCATCAAATGAGTTTCCACATTCCCTCTGAATTCTTTCTTCACTGCTCAGTATCATCAGCATGAATGCATCCTATGGCACCATGATTATGTATCTAAAATGAACTCTTCTTCTATATTACACCCCACTTAAATGGTGTTCTATATTGCTATGCTTCCAGAGAATAAATACCTCTAAAATACTCTCTGTATTTCTAGCAACTACCAATTCTTCTAAATTTATTTCTTAAATTATCATAGCAAAATCTTTTCCACACAATTTCTCAATACACAAAATACAAGGTTAATGATCAGTCTTCATCTTATTTCATCTATTAACTTCTGATATTTGGTAACTATTTTCTCTATCAATGAGCTCACTTGATTTCCAACAAGTCATACATTCCCTTTGCCATTTCTTTGTCTATTTCTTTTCCCAATCATTGGCATTGTCAAGATCAGACCCTCGGGAAACTAGGCAATAAACACATCTTAATATATTTTATAATATGATTAATAACAAGTTAGCAATATTCTTAATTCTACATTTCCATATCACAGATAGTCCTTGTCCTAGTTTGTCTTCAATTGCTGTGACAAAATACTCTGACCAACACCAATTTGGGGAGGAAAGGGTTTATTCAGCTTCCATCTCCTGGGTCCCAGTTCATCACTCAAGGAGCCCAAGAGAGGAACTCAGGGCAGGAACCTGGAGGCAGGAGCTGAAGCACAGGCCATGGAGGAATGCTATTCAGTGGCTTGCTCCTCTGGCTCATGCCCAGCCTGCCTTCTTATACCATGCACAACAACCTGCCCAGGGTGGCACTACTCATTGTGGGCTGGGCCCTCCCACACTGCTTGACAATTAAGACAATACTCCGCGGATGTGGCCACAGGCCAATCCAATGGAGCCAATTCCCCAATTGAGGCTCCCTCAACCCAGGTGTTTCAAGTTGACACTAAAGCTATCCAGCACAGTCCTCATCCATTAAATACAATTGCATATGGTGAGCCACCAACTCAGTGTTTTCATTTTGTTTTAACATAAATCTCTACTCAATCAGGTCATAATTGGAATTTTTCATACAGGGTCACTCCGTAGTGCCAGCTAGCCTGGAACTCATTGTTTGGCACAGGTTTGTCTTTGCCTCACAGAGATCTGCCTGCCTTTGCCTCCTGAGTGCTGGAATTAAAGTGGTGTACCACCATAGAGGGGCATAAATAGAGTGTTTCTCTCTCAAACTATATGAACTCCAATCTCCTTTCAATAGATAACCTCTCCATTCCTTCAAGTGTGTCAAACTTCCATACTCTCACTAAATTTTAAAATTAGTATTACTTTAAAAAATTATGACACAGGGCTGGAGAGATGGCCTAGCGGTTATGAGCGCCGACCGCTCTTACAGAGGACCCGGGTTCGATCCCCAGCACCCACATGGCGGCCGAGAACCGTCTGAAACTCCAATTCCAGGAGAACTCCAGTTCCACGGGAATCCGACACCCACTCCTGACCTCCGCGGCATTGCACGACACGGGTGCACAAACTTACATGCAGACAGTACATTGATACACATACAGAAATAAATAAATGCCGGGCGTGGTGGCGCATGCCTTTAATCCTAGCACTTGGGAGGCAGAGGCACGTGGATCTCTGTGAGTTCGAGGCCAGCCTGGTCTACAGAGTGAGTTCCAGGACAGCCAGAGCTACAGGGAGACCCTGTCTCAAAAAGACCAAAAAAAAAAAAAAATTATGACACAGACATTACTGAACTTTGTAAGTAACCAAAAAATTATCTCAGCTGAACAGAGACTTCTGAAGTGAGGAATTAGAGATGGTTGAGAAACATCTTAAAAAGTGTTCAACATTACTAATAATTAAGGAAATGCAAATTAAAACCACTTTAAGATATCATCTCACTCTGATATGATTGGCCAGGATCAAGAAAACAAATGATGCCAAGTACTGGAGAGGTTGTGGGGAAACTAGGTGGGAATGTAAACTAATACGACCACTATGAAAAGCAGTGTGGAGAACCCTTAAAAGACTCAAAATGAGCTTGCCACCTGACCCAGTCATACCACTCCTGGTATGTGGTCTTATACCCACAAACCCATTTACTGCAGAGATACATGCACAGCCATGTTTATTGCAGCTCTCTTCACAACAGTGAAGAGCTGGAACCAACCCAAGTGCCCCTGAACTAATGAGTGGATAGAGAAAATGCAGTACATCTACATCAGGGAGTTCTATGCAGTGGTAAAGAAAGATGACATTTTGAATTTTGAAGGCAAATGGATGGAACTAGAAGATATCATGTTAAGTGAAGGAATACAGTCCCAGAAAAATAACAAATGGTATCCCTCATCTGTTGATGCTAGCACCAAGTACCTAGTTGTAAGGCAAACTGAGCAATGTTAATGTTATATTCCTCATGATCTGAAAACAACTGTGCTGTTATATTGTGAATCCCTTAACAGGTCTTAGAACTAAGCTTCCATTTATTTTCAGAGTTAGGAATTTTGGGTATATGGGTGGAGGATATGTATGCATATTTTAGAGTAACATAAGATGAAAAGAATGAGGAAAAAACTAGTTTGTTATGACATTATGTCTAACCATGGTATTTATTTTAAGGGAGTGTTTCTTACTATTTCTTATATAAGGCTGCTTAAGCTTTTGTCCGAGCCTCTTCTAAAATATTATAGAGTTGCTAAAATTATCAGGCTGCTATAACTAGCCTTTCTCGATGCTTACATAATGCCCATACCAATTTGGTATATACCATACATAATGCCCATACCAATTTGGCCGAGGGTCTTAAGGGATAACTTTATTCTTTGCCATCAAACATCAGCTAAGTCCCAGGGAACTATGCATGGAGGCATCTCTTGAAATGTCCTGCAAATGTGAGTCACCAGTCTTCCTGTGCAGGGAGGTCTTGGAGATCCACTAATGGGACTTCAGCCAGTGTCGAGTCTATAAAAAGGAAAGTCTACTCATGCTTCAAAAAGGGAAGCCTGGTCTAGCAAGACCTGACTTGTCCTTAAGTAGATGGAACTGGTTATTGGAAAGCTAAAAGGAGCCTGGGGCTCCCTCCCCCCCCCCAAAAAAAAAAAAAACCTGAGTGCCCTCTAAGGCACCAGTCCTCAAACTGACCTTAGAAAACAAAAACCTTGGTTAATCTGTAGCTAACTGTGGGCCTTTCCACATACAAAAGGGAAAGTATATCCAGAAATATATAAATAGTAAGACCTGAAAAATTGTACTTCAGGTATCAAAATTGAGATCTAGTAAAAAGAAAAAAAACCGGGCATGGTTGGTGCAGCCTTTTATTCTAGCACTTGGGAGGCAGAGGGCAGGTGTGCTCTTGTGTGAGTGTCAAGGCCAGGCTGGTCACAGAGTCGATGGTCCCGGACAGCTGGTGGCTACAGGGAGACCCTGTCTTGAAAAGACAAAAAAAAAAAAAAAAAAAAAAAAAAAGAGCACAATTGTTTTGCCTGTCTGGCAAGTGCAGCTACCCTGTGGCTACCACTGCTTTTGTCATCCTTCAAAGACATGGAACAATACGGACTGAAGACTCATGTCTCTCCAAGAATCCTCCAAATCTTCAGTGCCATGTGGGGACTGCTAAGACATCCAACTTGTAGACTGAGCTACTATTGGGGTTTCAGCCTCTTCAGAGTATAGACTGCCATTGTTGGACTATGCAGGCTATATCATAGAGACCAGTACAGATAGATCAAGACAGGATGCAGTGCTTACTGGACCTCATTTGGTGACCATGGGAAAGGAAAACCCCAGTGTGGAGCACAAGGGCAGAACTGATGGTGGTTCGGGCTTGCCAAGGAGGAGCCTTCAAACATGACATCTTTCAGCCTAATAAAGAAAAAATAAAGCTGAAGATGCTAAAACCTATAATATATGTCATATGCATATATGCATATTTTGGAGTGATGCATATTGGAAAGAATAACAACAACAACAAGAAAAAGACTGGGTCAAAGAACTGACTGAAATGGTGAACTGCTTGAAACAGTAAACTTCTGCATAGAGAATTTTAAGAGAAACTGAGAAAAAGATGAAAAATATGTTTGGCAGAATGCATGAGCTCTGGTGGGCTGGGGGGCAGGGAGGGGGGCACGGGTCTAGATAAGATTTGAAATTTTGTATGAAATGGATAAAGCTTCAATGAAATATTGGAGAAAAATATCCCATGGATCTCATTTTGTAATATGCAATGGCCCTTGAAGTCTGCTCTTCTCAGTCCTCTCTTTCCATTTCTAACTATATCACCTATATCTACATTTAACATTGATCTATCTATCCTATCTTTTCTTCTCATACTGGAATATCTTCTAATACTGCATTTTAGCTGGCATATGGAACATGAGTTATACATACACATACATATGGTATGTGTTGATACATAGAGTTTCAACAGCTCTAACTTCTCACACTCTTCTAATTTCTTCCTAGTGTAAAGTTTTTTATCCTTTATTTTAGCCCTTTTTTCATTATTTTTAAATATTTTACTTATTTTTATTTTACATGTATAACATATGTGTGTATGTTGCCTGCATGTATATAAGTGCACGTCTGTCATGCAATGCCTGTGGAGGTCAGAAGAAGTTGTCAGATTTCCCTGGAACCATTTAGGATGGTTGCTAGCCACCATATAGGAATTGAACCCAGGTCCTCTGCAAGATCATCCAGTGCTCTTAACCACTGAGCCATTTCTGCAGCCCACAGAAGTATATTATTATCTACAATCAATTACCCTTTATTCTAGTTTTTGAAATGAGAAGTACACTATAGCATCCTTCAACACCATACCACAGTAGAACTTCGAACTCCCATCTACTCACTTTTAGCCCATCGACCACCTTTCCCAATCCATCCATCCTCTCCTCTTCCCCGGGTTTCTGGTAAACCACCATTGTGCTCCCTACTTTTATGAGATCAGTGTTTTGATATTTTACATATGATTGAATATTCTTGACTTTTGAGCTACTCTCAACCCCTATCCATATGGCAAGAATTAGAATTCTTTAACGTAAACCCAGAATAATATTACTTGTGAATTTGTTTTGGTCTTGGACTGTGTTATTATCACCTCTCACCTTTTCTATGTGACATTGTTCTCTAACTACAATAGCTTTCCACCACAGCACATTCAAGCCCTACTGCGCTGACTTAATTTACTCTGGGATGCAGACTATATATATATATATATATATATATATATATATAATCTGTTATAGATTAAGATCTTATATGTGAATGGGCTTTTAGTTTGATTCATGTTGAATGCTAAAGTTTATTGTCTATACCTAAGCAAAATATTTAGCCTTCTTAGTAGTGAATAAAAAGCTAAGTTGGTATGCTCAACCTGGGGTCTGGGGCCACAAGTGTCCCAGGATCAGTATGAGTCAGCCGCACACTGAAAAGGAATGCATCATGTCAAAATGCCAAAAGTTTCTATGTCCCTGCTAGCTGTTCAAAGAGTTATTTGGGATAGTGAAGAGGTTGCAAATCAGCTTTTTGATTTGCCTATATGATATTTCAACCTTGTATCTGTCCTTAATTTAAGCGCTAAATTATATACCCCATATACTCTCTATGCCTGAATGCTCAAAGAGAAATATCCTGTAACAGATCAGCAAACCCAGCAGGAGAAACGAGTCTCATCATTATCCAGTGAATAAGCACTAAGCCAACCTCCCAAGTGTTTAAGGCATGAAAACATTGATCAAGCACTGTACATAAGACTATGGCCCACTCCCTTCACTCTCTCCCAGAACTTGCTACATCTGAAAATCATGTTTTCTAGTGATTTCCGTATGAGGGTCACTTTTAGTAAAATTATTTTATTCTTCTATATAAGCCACTGATTTCTTATTTCTACTGGAATTAAGAAACCATCTAATTTTTATTGAATTTTTATATGTCTCATACATAATTTTTCAGTCTTAATCACCATTATACCATCTTCTCCCTTGCCACCCTCCTGAAGCCCCCACATGCCCCCTGCAGAGTTCACACCTTGTCATTTGTGCTAGGGTCCATTGCACCAGCTTATTCTTCCTGCTCACTCCTCAGTGCCAGCTCCTCCCCTGAGCTCTAGTCAGGCTATCGCCAGCCTCTTTTCTAAAGAAATCCAGGTCTTCCTCACCAGACCACCTTCTGCTGCCAATGTTTCCTCAGCCAAAGTTGGGCTCTGCTACCCATTTCTGCAGTTTTATACTGGGGTTTGTCCAGCTGAGCTTGCATGGGTTTTGAGCATGCTGATACCAATGCCGTAGGTTCATATGAACCAGGTCCCAGGAGCTTGTAGGATTCATTTTCATTTGGTTTGTATCACATCCTTGGCTCTTACAATCTTTCCACTCCCTCTTGCAAAATGTTCTCTGAGACCTGAGTGGCTGAAGCTGAATGGAATAATTAAGGCCCTTTTGAGATCCTGGTCTCCTATTTCGTGGAGGAGCTTCTTTAAGGAGAGTCAAGAGAGATACAAACCATTTATTTTTATCTGAATTGTAACTTCTAGAAACTTAAGCATCCCCACATATGTGGTTTTTACTTAAAAACATCATTCTTAGTTTACTGGCTACAGTTAATACATTATTAATTTAATTAATGTATTAAGTCAATACATTATTCAAAGTATATTATATTCTAAATACTAATTTTTATTTTACATAGATAACTCATTTGATTTTAGCTGTTTTGAGATATTAGGTAAATTAGGCTACATGATATGTATGACAGTTTTTCTATGAGAAAATATGAGAAGTATGCTTTTATTTTGAATCATGTAAGCAGTCAAGACAGTTGTTGTTCACAGAGTGCTGCCATTTAGATATGATCTATGATATGGAGACAATTAGAGCTTGGTTCCCAATCAGCCACACTAGGTCAGAAAATTGTGTACTCAATATAATGTGTTCCTGTGTCCCTTTTCCCAGCATCTTCCATGTGATTGACAGCATAATAATGCTTGTGGCATATATAATATACAAGACTGAAATCACTACCTAATAAGATTCTACTCTCTCCTTATCCAACAAAACTACTTCAATTTTCTACAAAAAGTAGGGCAACCTAAAATCCTCCTCTTTGTTTAGATGCATGATTTTTCACATGGAATTTCAAGTAAATCTATGCAAAAAATCTCTAGCAAATGCCTTGTGAAATAAAGAGCTGGCAAAGAAGAGAAATACAGAGAATGTATTAAATAAATATCACACGTTTTGTTTTCAGAACAAGAATGTTAAATCCTGAGAAGAGGGAGTAGAAGAATAGATATTAAGAAGGACTTAGACTCTCTCTACTTTATTTTATTTAATGTGATTTACATTAAATCTCTGGATGAGCTTCAAGTCACTATAACTTGAACTTGTGAAATGGTCTCAATCTAAAGAGTAATAGAAATTTTCTTACGGTACACAGTAAAAAGAGTTAGAAAAGTCTTATACGAACTCATTATTCTTAAACTTATGAGAGTCCCGTGGAAGATATTTATAGTTCTTATTCTTAGCCAGTAAAATATAGGGTATTGGATAAAGAATCTTGAATGCTCAGGGTTTGTGAATCACAGTCATTTTTAAATTAATATCTAACTGCTTTTCAATCAAACCAATGAAACTGAAGTTTGTTTCTTTTCTTTGTTTATACTTTTATATCCTGCCAACTTCTATGAAGAACATGAGAAAGAGTGTCACAAAGGAAAGGACACATATACAATAAAGCTCATAAAAAATAGGAAATAATTTAAAACATGGAAAAAAAGAAAACAGGGTGGAGAGATGACATGCTGGAGAGATGGCTCAACAGTTAAGAGCACTGACTGCTCTTGAAGAGGACCCAGGTTAGAATTCCAGCACCTATATGGCAGGTAATAACCATAAGTAACTCCAGTTCCAGGGTATTCGATGCCTTCTTCTGACATGTGCAGTCACTGCATGGCACGGTTGCACTAACATACATGGAGGCAATACACTCATACACATAAAATAAAGATGATTTTAAAAATAAAGAATACAAATAAGGAAAAACCTCACCTTACTTGTTTCTGGTTCTTTTAGCAACTGACTTTGTTTTCTAATAGTTTTGAGTTTTAGTTTTATTAGTATTATTTGAGCTAATATTTTTGCTCACTATTAAGAATAGTAAAAACAAATGACTCAAGGAAGAAAAAGTATTTAGTACAGGCTACTAGTGACAGATACTGTGTTAGATATATGGTATTAAATAGATGGTATTAAAAACCAGAGGGAATAGCCGGGCATGATGGAGCACGCCTTTAATCCTAGCACTTGGGAGGCAGAAGCAGGTGGATCTTTGTGAGTTCAAGGCCAGCCTGATCTACAGAGCAAGTTCCAGGACAGCTGGGGTTACAGGGAGACCCTGTCTCGAAAAAGACCAAAAATAAATAAATAAATAAATAAATAAATAAATAAATAAATAAATAAAACTGGAAGGAAATGTATTAGTTCAAAGTCCTACTGAAAAATACACATTTATTTTAGAGTTCCAGAACTGGCCAAATATATAGAGTGTCTGTGAGACACTTATCCCCAAGTGATACATCTTCAAGACAACCTCTAAATATAGGAAGCATGCATCTCTCAACTCTCACCAGAGAAGTTACTTTATGCAGTAGGTGGAGATTAACACAGAAACCTACAATTGGTCAACTTACAGATAACAAGAGGTCGCCGATTGCTTGTTCCTAATTTGGACACCTATTTCAAAACTTGGCCTCCCAAGGCTCAGGGATCTTTATGGAAAAGGAGGCACAAATATTGTAAAAGCCAGAGGGGGTGTATGACCACAAGGAAAGAGAGTCTTTTAGACATCTGATTAGTTACTAATATGTGTTAGGAAATTAGACGTTTCGTCTCTCTCCCTTCTAGGTGAGAACTTTCTCCTCAATTTCAGGACCAAAATGTCAGGAATTAGGATTCAAAGGTGTCACTGACAGGAAAGAAAAGCAATAGAAACCTTATTGACCTTTGTTAGTGAGTGCGTAAGCACTTTGCGTAAACAGAGAATCGGGGCCTGTGTTCTTTCCTGGTAGATAAGGATCTCCTCTTGGGAAGGTTTGCGTGAGAAAGTTTAAGGTCTACAATTTTTTATGATAACAGAAAAGAAATTTACGGCTGGGAATTCCAGGGGTCCTGGTCGGGCTTGTGTTGGAGTAAAATTTTCCTTCATAGGTGAGCAGCACGTGCTCCCTTAAAGGCATGCTTATGTGAATATTTTGATGTTCCAACTCCCGACTTCTGATGCAGGCTCAAAGATGAACCAAGGAACAGAGGCTCTGAAAACTTCTGTTTAAGTGGAGTTTAGTGGGGTTCCCTACAGAGTGAATGGGTGAAGTCTTCACTTACAAGGCCCGTTGGTGCCCTCTTAACGTCCATACCTGTCCAGTTCCCGTCCCAGGACATTCTGCACAACATGCAGGATCTCAGAGTACCACCCCACCACCTGTTCTGGGCTTCTGAGCCCTAGTCCCTCCGCTTACATGGGCTGACTAGTTGGGAGGGGGTCACTGGATCCATAGCCCCATCTCTCCTCTGTAGCTCCAGTCTCTCCAGAGGGATCTGATATCCAGGAACAGTCACTTCAAAAGAAAGTCTAAATCATCCCAAAGCTTATTTGCAAAGCAAGGATTGCTTTTTATTGGTTTGGAAGGTTAAAGGCAGTATCCCACCAACATGAACTCTCAGCAATGTTAACAGCATGCACATGTCCCCTGCAAGCTCAAACCAAACAAAATCCCAGCATTAGACATTAGGAAGTAGGTATGAAACCAAAGCCATCCTAAGTGACTTTTGGCAGCAGATGGCTGCTGGGATGGGGAGAGACACCTTCCTACAGAGATGGGACTCTTGGTGGGCCTAGTGGACGGAGCCACACTGAAGGGCATTGTGGACACAAGTAAGACTCTTTAGGAAGTATTACTTGGGCAGAGGGCATTGGGGAAAGGGGATATAAACACCACCAAATTATATTGCATGAAAATTCCAAAAATTCAATAAAAATATAATTAAAAAAAGAATAGCAACAAAATCCAAATAGTTAAATAAACATTTACCTAAGTCTGTCTGGAAATAAATAAATAAATAAACAAATAAATAAATATCCAAGACTCATGGTCATAGGTGTCTACCCCGTATAATCCACATAATAAACAGAACATCGCAGAACTTTCTCCAAGTCAAAAAATTGGGAGAAGGATGCATACCTTTGATTTCTGTGTAATAACTCTTCTTGGCTATTAATGGACAAGAGTGCAAAATATGGGATGCTATAGAATAAGCTGCTTCTTTTTCTTCCTTTAGGAAGATATTTCTGACTCAACCAATATTAGATGAAATCCAGTTAACCATCAGTCACAGTGTACAGTCCACAGTCTACATGGATATGTCAAGGTGGTTTACAAACCATAGTTGATAGAAAGAGAAGAGTCTAGAGAGTTGGGTTCCTCTATAATAGGATTCAAAATCAGCACTACTGTTTAAATCTCTTTTGTATGTTGGTCCTCACATTAGCTAGGTATTGCTATGTAGGAAGTCCATTAACTTAACTAGTTAAAAATAACTACTTATGTTCTTAAACTTTTTCTGAGACTCAGTAATCCAGAAGCATAGTTGTGTTGTAATATTCATGGCCATGCCTGAGATTACAACCAAAGTGTTCCCAGAGACTACATCACCAGCTTCCTCAATGACTCCTTTTCAGAGCTGTAAAGTAGAGGCCTCAGTTCCACAGAAGAGGACTTCTCCATATGCCTGAAAGTCTTATGATCTGGCACTTACTTATCCAAGTGAGGGTTCCAAATGAGGTAACAGGACAAAACCTCTGTGTGCTTTTAGACTTACTCACTCATCATCATCTTGGCCTTATAATATTCCTTATGAGAATCAATAAGTTCAGCACATAAGCAAAGCCTGCCTTGTGCACAAAGGATCATTGAAGAATTTGTAGGCCTCTCTTAAAATCAGCACAGAATTCATAAGATGTCATATAAAGCCTGAGAGTGCCATGGTGGCAAAAAACAAAAGGGTATGCCAGGCATGGTGGCACATGCCTTGAATCCTAACACTGTGAAGGCAGAGGCAGGTAGATCACTGTGAGAGCCACGCCAGCCTGGTCTATAATAGTGAGTTCCAGGTGGGCCATGGGTAGGGAAACCCCATCAAAAAAAAAAAAAAAAAAAGAAAAAAAAAACTAGAAAATAATTGTTTCTAAATTGATTTCATTAATGCACAGAACAAATCTTATTCCTGGGAACCCTTGAAAAGAAAACAGGTAGCTGTTAAATCAGTAATTAACAAAATAAGAGATGGTAAGTTAATTCACAATTCCCATAAATATTAGGTAATACTTAATTTTTATCAAGAATTAATTTTTTGAAACATGAATCATTCTTATTGAATTTTTGAGAATTTTACACAGTATATTTTGATCCTATTGAGATTTTCCTCCCCCCTGCCTGCACCAGTCTTATAGCCCCCACACTGGAATTCACATACTCTGTTACATATGGTAAAGATTGTCCAGCAAAGTTAGTGTCCCCAGATATTTTTAAAAGAAACCAACTCTCCCTCTCCCAGTAGTTATGAGGTGCCCATAGTTCTTAGGTAAGGTTGGGGCTTCTTCACCACCCCCTGATTTTTCCCATTTCTATGCTGGGATATAGCCATCAGCTATATGTGCACATGCCATGTGCGTGTGTGTGTGTGTGTGTGTGTGTGTGTGTGTTATGTGTATTTTCAGTAAGCTTTTGAGCTAACGCACTTCCCTCTGGTTTCTACACCACTTAAGCCTTACTTATCTCTCTCTCCTCTTGTAGGACCCTCTCTATTTCCTCTCCTCTATATTTTGTTAAGACAACATTTTTTATATGCTTTATTTGGAATAACATGTTAAACACCCCAAAGAATTTTGATCTGCCAGCGAACTGTAATCGGGGCTTTAGACAATGAGAGTCACACTGAGGAGGGACTGCTGACTCCTGATGGTTTAACAGTTTCCCTGACCTCACACACACAATCTGTTTCTAGTTTCAGTCTTTTTTTTAGCCCCTCCCCTCTAGTTTCAGTCTTTTTTTTAATACATAATTTTTTTTCATTTATTTCTGTATGTGTATCAATGTACTGTATACATGCAGGTCTGTGGACCCGTGTCGTGCAATGCCGTGGAGGTCAGAAGAGGGTGTCAGATTCCCCTGGAACTGGAGTTCTCCTGGAATTGGAGTTACAGACGGTTCTCAGCCACCATGTGGGTGCTGGGGATCGAACCCGGGTCCTCTGTAAGAGCGGTCGGCGCTCTCAACCGCTAGGCCATCTCTCCAGCCCAAGTTTCAGTCTTTTTTGGTGCTTCCCAGTCCAGGTGTATATACTCCGTGGTTTAATTTCAACAGTAAGAGAGTAATCAATTGAAACCGTGAGTACACAAGTGAACAAGTCATAAATGATTTAAGTAGGAATTGTTAGTAACCCAAGAGTAAGTGATTAAGTAGATGATCTAAGGCAACATTAATGGGAGATGCAAATACTGTGTTAGCACTGGGGACTTTGAAGATTTTGAAAAATCTGAGAGTACTAACTCCAAATAACATGTGAATTAAAAGAAAAAAAAAGAACATTTTAAAATGCAAAATTAAGTAAAAAATGAAAAGACATATTCTGAGAAAACTTCTCAAAGATTTGGCCAGGAATCCCACAATAAGAGAAGAAGCTGAGGAGAATAGAAAATTCATTATAATTAAGTGCATAATATATAGAGTTCAGTATCCATGGATCATGAGATACTGGTTGAGAATACATAATTTAAGTTGAAATTTAGCAGCCTTGCATACAAAAGACCTTGGAGAAAACATATTAATATGGAACCTAAGAGCTCAGAAATATACAAAGTATCAGATTGAGGTAGAATCTAGAGGCATCCTGTTCTTATTTCTTTTCAAAATTAGAAGAGAAAAAGTAGAGTTTATATTAGGTGAAATATTTATAAACTGCTCTCATAAAATGGATGTATATCTACTTTGAATTTTTCAAAATTTATCATTATATTTTAATTAGGTTTATGTGTGTGTATTAGTGTGTACATACATGTGTTGCAAGTGTCCATGGAGTGCAGAATAGGGCATCAGAGCCCATGGGACTGGAGTTACATCAGCTTATGAGCCACCCAATATGAGTGAGGGAACTGAACTCCAGGCACTCAGAGAACAGTACATCCTCTCAGTTGTTGAGCCATCTCTCCAGGCCTCCAAAATTATATCTATCATTCTTGCAGGGATGCATCCATTAGAATAACAGAATAGACTATAAGAATACCACATAATTAAACAGAAGATCAGGGGAAAAAAGCAGATAAATATAAACATTAATGTATATAAAGAGAAAACATACATGAAATTAAAGGAAGAAAATGAGACCGTTGCTAAGTGTTTTATTTATCTATATGTATGTTTTTCTGTATAGGTATGTATGCCTGTGTACAAATGTATGTGCCCATGCTGTGGAGGCCATATGAACATGCTGAACCCCCTGAAACTGGAGTCACATGAGTGCTGGGAACTAAAGTGGGGTTCTTTGTAAGAGCAGCAAGGGCTCTTAGTCACTGAGCCATCTCTCCAACCCCATGTTTTCTTTTTAAATTTAAAATATTTATAGAGAGATTATTATTTTTTTATTAATTTTTTATTTATTTCTGTATGTGTATGAATGTACCGTCTGCATACAAGTCTGTGCACCCGTGTCGTGCAATGCCGCGGAGTTCAGAAGAGGGTCTCGGATTCCCCTGGAACTGGAGTTCTCCTGGAATTGGAGCTTCAGACAGTTCTCAGCCGCCATGTGGGTGCTGGGGATCGAACCCGGGTCCTCTGTAAGAGCGGTCGGCGCTCTTAACCGCTAGGCCATCTCTCCAGCCCCTGGAGAGATTATTATTAAAAAAAAAGAATAGACACGATTGATTATTCCTGTAGCCACACTCATAAAGTGTCTTTATTTAAGGACAATGAATGGGAAGAAGAAAGGGAGACTCCATGAAATGTGGAGAGAGGGCTTATAGGAAAGAGGAAGCAATGCTATAAGATTTCTCAAGGACAGCAATGCATGCTTACAAGCTATGGCCATTCAGGTAATCTCAAAAACAAAAACATATTTCAAACATTACCACATAGCAGAACATGCTTATAATCCCAGCTTGCCAGGCAGGAAGATTGCTGCAAGCTTGAAGCACTCTGTCCATTCCCCATTCCCTTAAAAAATCTTATCACTAGAATTGGGGAAGAACTGTAGCTTGTAAAATTTGAATATCTGCCCGGCGTGGTGGTGCATGCCTTTAATCCTAGCACTTGGGAGGCAGAGGCAGGTGGATCTTTGTGAGTTCAAGGCCAGCCTGGTCTACAGAGTGAGTTCCAGGACAGCTGGGGCTACAGGGAGACCCTGTCTCGAAAAGACCAAAAAAAAATTTTTTTTGAATATCTTCAATTCCCGAAGACTAAAATGGTGAAAGAAATATTATATTGATAAATTTAAGTATATATAAATTTTAAAACAACATAATTTTGAGAAAATATTAACAGAATATGCATATTTTTGTTATACGAATAACCCTGGATGATATGGAGAACTTTAAAAGAATGAAATATTGAGAAAGCAGAAAGAGAAAGCTTTCAGACCCCTACAGCACTCCAACTTTCACATTTAAATACCACACAGAAAGGTTGCCTTTCTCATTTGGAATGCCTGCCAGGCCCTGGGATTAAAATGTGGTCTATGTAACTAGAAAAAATTCTGATTTCTCAGCTGCAAAGGATGTAATGACAGGTTTAACAATGAAATAAAGAACAGGAATATCTTTTCCTCAAGTGTCTGCTTCATGATAGATGCATAATACCTCAAACCTTCCTAGTTAAATACCAATATTCAACCCAGACATCTTCTGCCCTTTTCTAAGGCATATGTTACATATTAGGGCACCAGGGTGGCCATACCAAGTATTATAAACTGGGTAGCTCCAAAAAAGAATTTAACTTTTCATCATTCTGGAGACCAGAGATATGAGACCAAATGTAGCCAGGGTTTTTTCTGCTTGGCCTGGAGGTGACTGTGTTTTCACTTTGTGTTCCCCGATCTTTCCCATATGTCTGCAACCTAACATCCTGTTTTTAAAGGTCACCAATCATGAATGGCCCACCCTAATGGCCCAGTTTTTATTTAATGATTATTTTGATTGCCCAGTCTCTCTGAGGAAGTAGGGTTTAACATATGCATTTGAAAGACACAATTCAGTTCCTTGCACTTGATTTCTACATTAGGGTTTTTAAATTTTTTTTATTTTTCTGGTAGTTATGATATTCCTTTGAAGTAAAGAATATTTTTGACAGGGCGTGATGGCACACACCTTTAATCCCAGCACTCAGGAGGCAAAGGCAGGTGGATATCTGGGAGTTGAAGTCCAGTCTGGTCTACATAGCAAGCTCCAAGGCAGCTGGGACAAAAGGGAGACCCTGTTTCAAAAAGACCAAAAAAAAAAAACCANTTGATGAATAGTAACTGTATTTGGTTATAGATGATTGACATGTTATTAGTTTCAGTAATTATAAAGTAAACATGTATTATGGATCTATGGATCTAGAAAACAAGATATCATCACCCAAAGGAAAGTAGAATATGTCAGCATTTTTGATGAGAGATGATTCAGTTCAGCATGGTGCCTTTCTAATCCATATTGTTTTGAAAGTATTCTGAGATGCTCAAAACTCAACAAAGAATAAAACAAATAATTGTCTTCTTTGAGCTTGCAGTGAAGTGAGGAAAGGTATCGTGTTCTGGCCTTATGTGTCAGATGACATACAACATATCACATGTTAGAATATTAAAGATAAAATCAAAAGATCTAATATTTTTCCTACTTTGAATGCTGGGCCTTTCAACGTTCTATAAAAAATATTGTTCCTTGAGAAACACTCAAAAATTGATTGCTGAATAGATATTTCTCCAAAGAAGATTGAAAAATCTCAACATAAGTACATCATTAATCATAAAGAAAATGCATATCCAAAGGGCTTTGATTGGCACTTGACATGCACTAAGGCTGCTGTAGCTAAAAAGACAGATACTAGCTGCTCTTGGAGATGCTTAGTAACTAGACATTATTCAACAATGATGTAATTATCTAACCATGTTACAAAATAATATACAGACTTGCCACTTACATAACATTCTCACTCCTAGGTATATACTCCAAATAAAGTTTAAAAATATATTCAAATAATCACATATCCACACATGTTCATATGACTATTATCCATAACATTTGAGAGTGAGAAAAACTCAAACATCCATCAAATGATGAACTGATAAATATGATATTGCTACACACTAAAAATATTCACTTTGAGCAACAAAATTAAATGAAATACTGATGCAATCTGCATAAATGTACCCCAGAAGCCTTATGCTTCATGAAAGAAGTGCATCAAAAGACAAAATTGTGCCTGATTCTTGAATGAAACATATACAGTATGAAAACATACAAAGACTGATGATTTCTCAAAGACACAGGTGTTTGGAGACAAATCAAGACAACCACTAATAAGCATGTGATTTGGTTTGGAGGTGATGAAGGTCTTTTAAATCCGTGATCATGTTGGGACAAGTTTACAGATTTTTTTATTATATGGGTGATATGTCTGTGAAGCCGGTACTTCAACAAATGCCAGCTGTTGGTGCTAGAGAGATGGATCAGCAGCTAAGAGCACTTACTCTACACTCATGAAAAACAGAGTTAAGATCCCAGCACCCACATTACTGGGGCTCCTGTGCCTGTGCTTATTTACAAATCTAGGTTCAAAAGCAGATAGAAGTGGTCTGTTGCCTCTTGATTTCCAGCCTAGCCAAAAATGCAAGCCCCAGGTTCAGGGAGAGACCCTGCCTTAGAGGACTAATTACAGAATGACAAAGGAGGACACCTGACACCTTCCTCAGTGTGCATCCATCTGTTTATACATATATGTATATACTCATACAGATAAATACACAGATTAACTAATATTTTGTAATGTTAATTACTGACACTTTAGGTGCCTACATTTGGCCAATGTGAATGTCAGCAAAATCCAAAAATGGTTATTAAAATAGAATGAATATCACTGATATGAAATGATCAACAATATATGCTTTTAATCTTTGAATTTTTCATCAGAGTCCTGGCTGCAAACTAGCAAAGTCAGGTAAGGAATTAAATTCCTCCAGCTGTCAGAACAATGTTCTACAATGTTGTGGCAGTTAATGTTTTATTTTGATTCTCTCAGAAAATTCAAGAGGCACTACTACAATATATTGCAAAGAATGGCATCCAATGGAATTGTGTAGTAAGCACATGAATAATGGGACACAGTGACCCTAACTGGACCACCCTTCAAAGATGTAAAAGAAGAATGCTATGAACCATCTGAATTCCCAAAAGCTATATCAAACCCAGTTTGTTTCCTGGGATTTTCCTAGCAACTTGTATTCTATTATAATGCTCCAAGACCATGAAATCAGCATTAGGAAAAGGAAAACATTTACTGAATCTGCAAGTTACTTCTCTGGAAAGGAGTCAGAGAAGTCCAGAACTGCTCTGTAGTTGGAAAAACTCATCTCAGTGATTTTCTACACTGGAGCAACCCCAAACCACCTTTAAAACAACCTAAATCTTTTTTAGCTTTACAGGAATGCAAAATATCAACATATGATAGAATTTGATAATCAAATTTCTTTCTCTTAATTTAATTTTCACACACCAGTGGCACAGACTGAAAATGTATTAAAATGCAGCGAATGATGTTATACACTTCCCATAAGAAGTTATGAAGATGACATTGGTGAGCACTTCCTTGGACCACTAAATTTTAATGCATGGCTGATTTGAGCATTTGAAGTGCATTAAGGGTCAATTTCCTGGGTATTTACTGTGAACACTGATCATAAATGCCTATCATGGGTGTTTCCCTATGGACATATATCAGTTTAAAAGATAGTGAATCACACATGAGAGATGCTGAAGTGATGTCTAGTATATATAAATAGTAATGTTCTTTCTAGAAACAATTCTTCTAGAGGCCCATTGAAATAATGAAATAAAAATAATGAACTCAGCTCAGTTCAATAATAGTATAAAATACTGGTACATTTAAGAAATAATCTGAAAAACAATCATAAAGAAACCTCATTCTTTTTTATTAATTTCATTTATTTCTGTATGTGTATGAATGTACTGTCTGCATGCAAGTTTGTGCACCTGTGTCGTGCAATGCCGCGGAGGTCAGAAGAGGGTATTGGATACCCCTGGAACTGGAGTTCTCCTGGAATTGGAGTTACAGACGGTTCTTAGCCGCCATGTGGGTGCTGGGGATCAAACCCGGGTCCTCTGCAAGAGCAGTCAGCGCTCTTAACCGCTAGGCCATCTCTCCAGCCCAGAAACCTCATTCTTTACCTAACTATAGTTATTGAAAATTTAGGAAAATGCATTATTTCATAAGGCTACAAAAAAATAAACATAATAGACACACATACACACAGTGCACATGTGTGTATGTGTGTGTGTGTGTGTGTGTGTGTGTGTGTAAAAGAGAGAGAGAAAGAGACTCTTTGTGTGTAACTGAAGACTACCTAACAATAATCCCAGTGCCAGGCAGAGGAAACATCCCTTTGAGTTGCTGGACAGAGTAGTCCAAAGAGGAAGAAACAATTATTAGCTACGAAGTGGGTCCTGGAAACCAAAGCCAGTTCCTCTGCAAGAACGGCTAGTGCTCTTAAATGCTGAAGTCATCTCTCTAGCCCCCAAAGAAGCTTCTTTTGGTTTTTTGTTTTTTGTTTTTTAATTTTTTAAAATTTATTATTTATTTATTTATTTTTTTGTCTTTTCGAGGCAGGGTCTCCCTGTAGCCCCAGCTGTCCTGGAACTCACTCTGTAGACCAGGTTGGCTTTGAACTCACAAAGATCCGCCTGCCTCTGCCTCCCAAGTGCTAGGACTAAAGGCGTGCGCCAACACACCCGGCCAAAATTTTTTATTTTTTATGTGTATGAATGTACTGTCTGCATGTTGGTTGGTGCACCCGTGTCCTGCAATGCCGTGGAAGTCAGAAGAGGGTGTAGGATTCCCCTGGAACTGGAATTAAAGATGGTTCTTAGTTGCCATGTGGGTGCTGGGAATCGAACCCAGGTCCTCTGCAAGAGCAGTCGGTGCTCTTAACCACTGAGCCATCTCTCCCCAGAAGCTTCTTTTTGAAACAGATGGAGACTTTCATAAAGTTCCAGAACTGGTCAACATGAAGAGAATAAGTGACTTTGGGGTGCACAATTCTAACTGATAAGTCTATAATTCAGTATCTCCACCTACGGCTTAATGAACATCATGGAACACAGGGCAGAAAGATTGTAAGGGCCAGAAGAACACAATATCTGCTGCGAGTGAATACATTCTATACACAATAGAGAAACTACTCCTGAAATCTCTACAGTATGATAGCCTAATAAGACCTACATAATAATGAGGATATTTGATAGGGACCCCCCCCCCCCAAGACTAAAGACAACTGATGGATGCTCAGGAAGAGAGAATCAGTTTTCTCCAGGGATAGCTCCCTGGTGGCTTATCCAACCTCAAGTGTTCAGTCCTAAACACATGTACACAAGATCATAAATAAAGGCACCCAGTGAACTATGTGTGTGTGTGTGTTTATAAATATATGTATGTATAACAATAATTATCAAAGACAAGAATCAGACATTTTGAGGGGTTAGGAGGGGAAAGGAGCAGCTGGAGAGCTGGAAGGTATGCAAATGATGCAAATTCTCATGCATGGAATAAAAAATGCAAATGCATGCAAATTCTCATGCATGGAATTCTCATGCATGGAATTAAAAATTCAAATGCATGCAAATTCTCATGCATGGAAATAAAAAAAAGACGCAATGCTTTTCTGTGTGTGTAGGAAACTTTTCTTTTTATGCTGAGCAGGGACCACGCAGCCCTACTAAGGGGAATAGGGACACAGTGCCCGCTTTGCAGATACTGTGGGGAGCTGGCCCCTCGGCACAGAGACCAGCTGGCTACTTCCTGTAGCCCAACCTAAGTGGTAAATCCCACTTAGGCTCTTCGCCTGGACCCATGAGACACGTATTCCACTCTTGGCCTTGACTTCCCACCTGCCTAGAGCCTGGACAGGAATTTCACTCACAACACCAGCTACACAGGTTGGTGGTCCACAAAGGGAACCTTTTGCCAACCCACTGGCCACATACACACAAACAAACACACATACACACAAATAAAAATAAATCTTTAAAATCAATAGCACTACTTCAAGAGCCATTATCATAAAATAAAATCAATTTTAACATGCTATATCTCCTCCCACACTTCCTGTCATAAAAATTAAATAAATTTGTGGCACTGGAGATTATCATGTCAAATAAACCAGAATCAGAAAGACAAGCAAGTGTCATATGATTTTTCTGTCATATTCATAATCTATCATCTATATCTATCTATCATCTATCTATTATCTATCTATTATCAACATATCTATCATATGTATGACACTAAGGTACAATGATTACTTGGGGTTAAGGAGGGAATAAAACCAAAGTAGATAATGAACATTAATTAATGGGATAAGACAAATGTAGCATGCTTTTTCTCATATGTGGAATCTAGATTTAATTACACACATACGCAAAGTAGAGTGATCGAAATATATGAAAATATCGTAATGAAACTCATTTGTATGCTCCATTAGAAGAGTTATTAACTCCACAGACAGACAGAGAGGCAAGAGCATTTCCCAGGCTCCAAGGAGATTTCAGGCCCCAGCAGCAGAGGTAGACAGTATTGTGAGGCCTCTGAAAGGAAAAGTCAGAGCCCACGTGGCAGAATCAGAAACTTTCCTTATTGTTTCTGAGGATGGGGGAGATTTCACAGCTTGCAGCCAGGCTCTTGAATTCCCAAGCAGAAAACAGGGAGTAGGAAGTAAGTGGCTTTGATGTAAACTCACTTCTCAGGTGAAAAATGAAGGCCCCACACAGTTAAATCTGTTGATTTAGGGACTCACAGACAATGTCTCAGTTGGGTACCTCTTAGTGCCTGTGAAAGGAGGATGCTGTAGATATTGTATGCAGAGCAGTTGCTGGATTCTACCATTATATTTTTGTACTAACTAATGCCTGTCACTTATGTGTCTGAGTGTCCTGGCTTCTTTTCTTTCCTTCTCGCCTCCATTCTCCTCCTTGAAGCAGCTGCTGAGATTCCCAGCTTGCCTGTCCTGAGATTTTTCTTTAAAATTCTAATAAAATCATTTAAAGCTTAAAAAAAGAAGCAGCAGCACAGAGTTTCTGGGACAAAAATACCTTTGTTAAGAGTTTATTCTCAGCAGCTGGAGAGATGGGTCAATGGTTAGAGCACCGACTAGGGAGCTGGAGAGATGGCCTAGCAGTTAAGAGTACCACCTGCTCTTGCAGAGGACCCGGGTTAGATCCCCAGCACCCACATGGCCGCTGAGAGCCGTCTTTAACTCCAGTTCCAGGGGAATCCGACGCCCTCTTCTAACCTTCTCGGCATTGCATGACATGGGTGCACCAACCTACATGCAGGCAGTCCATCCATATACATAAAAAGTAATTAATTGAAAAAATGAGTTTATTCTCAAAATTTGCTTTCTTTGTGACCTTGGTGGTGAAGATACTGTAAATACTCATGAATAACTTCATCAGGTACCCAAGGACTCTTTCAGTGCTTTATTTAATAGGTCTTCTTTGTCCCCATCCTAATATAGTTATGGATAACTGAAGTCAAATTTTGTTTTGATTTAAATATTTGAAAAGAATATAAATTAAATGTAACCCAAAAATGTTATTTATTGGTGTGTACAGATGATGATGATGATGATGATGATGATGATGATGATGATATGTGTATGATCTGTGTGTGTGTGCATGTTTGAGTATGGGTGAGTAGGACACATGCATGTCATGATATGTATGTGGGGGTCAGAGGCCAATTCCAAAAGTACAGGTCCTCAGCTTCTACTTTGAGACAGTCTCTTTGTTTTTTGCCATTGCAGTGAAACATAATGCTCTCTGGCCTAGGAACTTAAGGGGACTCGCCTGTCTGTTTCTTACCTTGCCATAGGAGTAGTGGAATACAGACCCATGCTTCTACATCCAGGTTGACATGGGTGTAGGGGATTCAAACTTAAATCCTCATGCTAACATTGCAAAACCTTTGCCCACTGAGCCATCAATTAGCTTGAAATCACACTTATTAATGACGCACATGGTTTAATGATCTAGTTCTAGCTCTAGGAGCAGTGCTCACACACTCTCTTCATCTGTCAGTTCTTTATGATTCTCCTCATATTTATAAAGCCAACTTGTTCAAGATGGCACTTTAATAAACGATAGGACCACAAAAGTTTTCTCATGGCTTTCTTCCCAGAGAATTCTACATGTTTTAAGTGTATGCATGAAGAAACTCTAAGAAATCACGCAATAGAATGAACAATGGATCTAGGTTTGTCCTTGATTATCTCACAGTTAGGATTCCATCATTAAAGTTGGGGATAGGTGCATCCTGGTATAATAGATGGACTGATGGCTAAAACTTTCACTGGTAATGAATTGTGATTGTGTACCACTGAAAGCATATTGTAGTATATCAGGCATTTGAAAAATGTGAGGGGATAGTAACTATATTGATAATGGATTAAGTAGATTTCATTATGCTTCACTGATGTAACAGGGAAAAAGTGATAGCAATTAGTAGGCAATGGGAAGCAGGGACCTCTGTGAATGTACAAATAAACTCTCAATGGTTGCAGTAATAGGTTAAAAAAATTAAGGACCAGACCAAAGATTTATTGCTACTTGAGAGTATTCTTGTTCTGTACAAAACCTTGGGTTTTTATATGGTTACAGGTCTTAGAGACCAAATAAGAACAAGGTGACCAACTAAAGTCCCTTTAATTTATAAAGTGCAGTTGCTGCTTTGAGATTACTGTAGCCACAGATCAGCAGGATACAAAGTTTTAATCTTAACAGCATTAATTTTTTACTCAGAGAAGACAAGGAGAACTATTTATGGTATTCTAGTGTTCTAATTCAGGGCTGCTTAGTACTCCTCTGGCAAACTTTGGTCAACAAGTGAACCAACATGCCAGAACACTGTAGTAGCCAGGTAAGTAATCCACCGGACACAGTAGAAATGCTAACTATTGTTCTGAAAACCTGAAACAATGTTGTGTAGACAATAAGTGTTGGAAAATGTTAGCTCAGGATTGATCAAGGCAACGGGAAATCAAAGAGGAACTGAACTTAGGAGCAGATTGCTCTTTATTAAGAACAATGAAGGACCAGTTTCTCCATAGGATTGAAACTGAGGCATTGAAGTGGGAAGGAAAGACCAGGTATTTTTCCACAGTCCTGTTTTTTATAGCATGGGGCTTTGGGACAATCGGTAACTGCTGTGTTTCCCCAGCACATTCACTGGGTTGGAAGATGGGGTTTCCCACCAGTTCCGCACCAGCAGTTTTCCAACTTTGCTTTTCAAGCTGAGTCATTTATCTGTCATAAGCATTAGTGGGGACTTCAAAACTAACTTCAGCCACTCTTCTTTATTTAAACTTACCATAAGAATCAGGGCCAAATGAAAGAGCAGAAATTGCTCTTTGAATGTCAAGCAATGCAAAAGACAAATTGTTATGGATGCAAAGATACACACAGTACATGAAGGACTAGTTGCCATAAGTATTATAAAACAGCCTTTGTAGCCAACAGCCCTCAGATTCAAGGAACTGCCTCAGCTGCAGAGTCACCTTGTTCAAGGTTACAACCTTCCCACTGAAGCCCACTCGAAGATGAATTATGATAGTGGAGAAAAGCCCAGCTATTTCAAATCAGCAGTGTCCTAATCTGATGGACCATTTTAAGCCATTTGGGTCAGTCCAAACTATTATAAGGGCAAGGTTTTAGCTCCCCCTCTGCCGTGACCCTCTCCTCCTTCCTCCTTTCCATGGATTTTTCTCCCACCAGTATTCCCTGATAAGCACCGCATTGCTACAATTCCAACAGAGTTTCTGGCAAGCAGGCAATGAGGCAAATTATAGCACATGCAATGGTTCTTAGGGATTACAAGTAGGACTACAAAACCGCTTAAGCCTTAGAGACCTCTCCCCAGTTTCCTTGGTAATTTATGACAGAATTTATAGACGATATGTGCCCATTATGACTTTTATAGTTCTTTAAAAACCATTTGATCTGGGCTGGAGAGATGGCCTAGCGGTTAAGAGCGCCGATCACTCTTACAGAGGACCCGGGTTCGATCCCCAGCACCCACATGGCGGCCGAAAACCGCCTGAAACTCCAATTCCAGGAGAACTCCAGTTCCAGGGGAATCCGAGACCCTCTTCTGACCTCCGCGGCATTGCACGACACGGGTGCACAAACCTGCATGCAGACAGTACACTCCTCATACACATACAAAATAAATTAAAATTAAATTAAAAAAAAAAAAAAAAAAAAAAAAAAACCATTTGATCTGTATCATCAGTAGAGAAGTGCTGCTTCCACAGCTTTACTTTGTTTTTCACTCTGCTCTCAACTCACTGAGTTTAGCTTAACCAGACTGTTTTCTGTTCTTTAAGTATACTAAGCCAAGCTTCCAGTCCAGGAGCTCATCTGGCTCTTCCCTTCCCTAATGCCTCCCTACACACACACACACACACACACACACACACACACACACACACACACACACCATAGCAGAATGTCTCACACCTTCATCAACTTCAGGTCTTGCCCACTGAGCAATTCCTGAAATACTTGTTGGAAATTGTCCCTATCCATACACTGCGTATCCTTATTTCCTTCCAAGCATTTTCATGTTGTTATATGTATTTTATTTTTGACCCATTCCCTACCTTCTCATACTATTTTTCTATTGCCATTGTAGCAAAATTCTGTTAAGTTTAGTGTTCTAAAACAACACATGTATCATGTTGCTCTGGTAGTCAGAGGTCCTCAATTGAAATTACTGGGCTACAATCAAGGGATCAGCAGGGATCTTCTTTCTGGAGGATGAAGGAGAGATAATCCATGTCCTTGCCCTGTCCAAAATCTAGAGACTGCTTCCCATTCTTCTGCTCATCCCTGCGTTTTTAAAGCCAGTAATCACAAAGCCTGACCTCTGATTCGTGTGGCAGCACTCTGTCTCTGTTCAAGTGCCTCCCCTCTTTCTCTTGTAAGGATCTCTGGGGTTATAATGAGCCAGATCGAATAATCCAGGATAACCCATGGTTCGATAAATAACTTAATCGTGTCTTCAAAGTCCCTTTACCATGCTGGATAACATGCAGATACCAGAAATCAAGAAGTGAGCATTTTGGGGATCATTCCTCTGCCTAGACCAATACCTCATCATCCCAAATGCATCCTCACTAGGGAGGAATTATTGCTCCTCCAAAATATATCAAAGAGAGAAATTTTGTATAATTAATGATTTTCTTATTACTTATTTCAATGCCACATGAGTTTTCCAAAGCACAGATAACTCCAAGTGTCAATGAGTATCTTGAAGACATGCAATTAACAAAAATGAATATAAAAATATGTGCTACCTGCTCGGGGGTCAATTGTCAGAACAGCAAGGAAAGTAATTTTTGAAATGGAAAATACATTAATCCCTAAACAATGTTCACTTCTTTGCTATAAGGAAACTTATTTTTATATAATTCTTTTTTTTTTTTTTTTTTTTTTTTTTTTTTTTTTCTCCCTGTAGTCCCAGCTAGCCTGGAACTCACTCTGTAGATCACACTTGCCTTGAACTCACAGAGATCCACCTGCCTCTGCCTCCCGAGTACTAGGATTAATCAAACCGTGTGTAAAATAATTTTATGAATATCTGCTCAGGATTTGCTAGCAGCTTCATAAGAAACAATCTCGGTGGAATCCAAACTAGATTCACTCAGCTTAGGGCTCAAAACAGACATTGGGAATAAATTTAGATGGAGAAAAGTGTCCTAGATTCTGTTCTCTTCATAGTACAGACTAGAAAAAACATAAAGGTCATGGTATAGTACCATGTTTTATTATGAGATAAAATTTTCCCAAACCTAGGCTTATCAGTACTTTGAAGTTTTTACTTACTTCTAAACTCCTTGAGATAAGAAATTATTTCTTATTTATTTTGTATTTCCAATGCCTACTTCTCTGTAAACATTCAGTATGAGTTTTTGAATGATAACTTGGAGAAATTTATAAACTGTGAAATTCTTTGCACCCTCAAAGCTAGAGACAGATTTGGAAAACAAAGAAGTAGACTGTCTTTATGAATTAAAGATAATTTTATAAAATAGGGCATATCATTACTTAACTAAATCAATTATAAGCCATTTTACCAAGAAATACCAGTTGCTGTCAGTAGAAATAAAACATATCTCTGTACTTTCAAAATCAACTTCCCCAGCTCTGCAGAGCAAAACTTGAATGATTTGCTGTTTTCTAATTTTCTCTTATCCTTGTTTACCTATTCCTTAGGCCTGTGGCTCTATTTTTAAAGTATTTCTCTTACAGAAGCAACTGTCACCATTTAGCCTGCAATCTTCCTGTTCTCTATATTACCTAACCCCTACCTAGGAAGGATGGGACCACAGAATTCAAACCAAAGAATCTAGAATGCAAAGATGAGGATCTCATCTACCTCAAAGCACTCAGGAACAGGTACACCACTTTCCTTTCCTTCCTCCCCAATTAGAGGGATCTTCATGGCCACACACTCCACATGGTATGACTACAAAACTGAAGATATTTAGGTTCTTATGCTCTGTTGTGCTGTGTTTTGCTGTTGTTGTTGCTGTTTGTTTTGTTTTCTTTTGTTATATTTGAGATGGGGTCAGTCTCCCTTGTCTAGCCTGGAACTCACTATATAGACGAAGCTGGCCTCTTTCTGACAAAGAGCTGCCTGCCTCTGCCTTCTAAGTGCTAGGATCAAAGGCATGCCATATTTGAAATCGTGAGTCACCATATGAAAGAAAGTTGTTTTGGATAATTAGACAAACTACATTTCAGTAAGGTACAAAATATTTTTATTGTATTTAGCCACTGAGATTACGGGATCTGAATCTAGTAGCTGTTAGCATCAACTAATCTTAATATCAATACAAGATTTGTGCCAGGGATATGTGGATATCAAAAATGATATAAATTATGGGCCACCTGCTTAGAAGTCTAGGGTCAGGGAAGCCAGGAAAGTTTAGAAGTAGAAATTATACAGATCCCTCATAAGTGATTATGTTACTGTGTGTAGTTAATTATGATCACATAATCACTGAGCAAATAACTCTAGCAGGAGAAATCAGAAAACAGATTAGTAGTGTTCTAGGCTCTAAAAATGTTACCTGTCCCTAAAGGTCTCTTTACACTCCCATCAATTAAATTCTCATGCCTTTAGTTCATGCGACTGATTGTTATTATAAAGTATATCATTGTTTACTCATTGAAGATTGGCCTCAATAGAATAACATCTCCATGTAAAGAGTAGTTAGAGTCTCATTTGCCACTTCTCCATCAGCAATTTTTATGTATTTGGCATAGGAGAAGAAATAAGTATTGAGCAACAAAGACAAAGAATGAATGAATATGTTTTAATTCTCAAAACTGAGTCTCTTTAAAGCACATAGTTCTTTGTTTTCTCTGTATATGGCTTTTCTTCCCATTCTGGATCTTCTGAAGGTCTCTATTCCTTTTGCTCTCTGGACCTACTTTATTCACCTCTCCATAAGCACCAGTTTTTCTTCTTCCATTTGCATGGTAGATCCAGAGCTTCAAAGTTACTGTTAAAAAAAAATCCAGTTGAAGGCTGGGTGTGGTAGCGCACACCTTTAATCCTAGCACTAGGAGGCAGATACAGGCAGATCTTTGTGAGTTCAAGGCCAGCCTGGTCTACAGAGTGAGTTCTAGGACAGCTGGGGCTACAGGGAGACCCTGTCTCGAAAAGACCAAAAAAAAAAATCCAGTTGAGTCTTTTTACCCCGTCTTTTGCAATGGTACCTGAGCCCTGGATCCTACCTAGAAACACACACTCCGCAGTCTCTTATTCTCTATTTCTTGGCCAGTTATGGCTTTTTGTGTTAATCACCATCTTTTGCATGAGGAAGCATTGCTGAGCATTGAGAGACACACAAATATTCTCTCTGCCTTCTGTTTTTCTATGTTTCTTGACCATTAAGTGTAGAGGTTTTATTGTAGACGTGTCATTTGGGCCTAGCCATCTCATAGACAATTATTTTCTGTGTTTTACCAGCTGTGGAACTCTCAAGTAGTCTAGATTTATTGTTAAAAAAAAACTCCTTGATGAGTGGTAAAAGGTATATTGTCTGTAAATATAAAGATATATATTTAGCATACAGTAAGAACTTACATTTATCTAGGGATGTGACCGACAAAGATTTTTCTTTAGGATCTATGAAATTCAGTCATATATTTGGTTATGTTTACAGAATCAAATTAAGTTCCTTACCATTAATCAAAAAACTACCAGGCAGAAGAAACCTCTCATTGAGTTCTGGTCAGTCAGGGTATTCTAAAAGTCTGTCAAAATAATACAGGTTAAGGCCAAAGTGTTTAATTGCCTCCCAGAACTTGAAGGGATGATTCTACTGCTGAAGACAGGACATGCTTTGGAGACAAGACTTGGAACATACAAGCCATAACTGATATGGAAGTTTCCTCCCTGAAGAATAGCTCCCATAGTATCAGAGGATACTGTAAAAGCTGCCAGAGAGAAAAATTAAGCAAAGATTCCATCTTTCTATGGAGTCTGTGAACCATAACAAGGAATAGCAAGCACTTTTTAAAAATTTTTTAATTGATTCTTTGTGTATTTTACACATCATTTTCCAATTCAGTTCAGGCATATATCCCTTTCCCTTCCCCCCACCCCACCCCTACCATGAATGGTGAAACTACAACAATATAGACTGGACACTCATTTGATCAACTTGATTGAACATACAAGCCCCCCCTGCTGGATAGTGGGACCCATGAGCTGTGTGGGTTTGGGCACAACTGCTTGCAAATTGGTTTTACATGAAGGATGCTTGTACTCACAAATTATCACTTATTGTTAAAAAAATGAAAACAAAAAAAAACAAAACAAAAAAAATCAGAGAAAGATGCAGAAAAGTTATGGCAGAATGCATGATCTGGAATAGCAAGTTCCAATGTTGTAATAGTGACACTTTTAGCTTGGGGGTAATTACCAGCTGTCTAATCGGATTAAAGGCTCACTCAATGAGTAAGTGCATGATTACTAATCTTGGTTCTCCTGTAGAATATGGAATCAACTAAAGCTCAAGTCTATAAGCATTCTGGGAGAGACTTTCTGATCAGACTGTGTGAAATGGGAAAACCCACTCTAAATGGGAGTGGCACCTTCTGGTGTCAACCCAGATAAAGGACATGGAAAATGGAAAGCTGTTAGGAGCTGTAAGCCTGTTCATAAAAAGTTAACTCTGAAATAACTTCAGAGCTGTTCCCTAAAGATGCAGATATGCAGAGAAGCTTCCTACCTGCATACCTGAGGTTCCAGAGGTAGCTTATCACAAGTAAACAGCTTCTGCTGGAAGCCAGCAGCCTGCGGAGGAAGCTTATCTCGGGCAAACAATCTCTGCCGGCATGAGCAGCCAGCCCCGATAAACTTTAACTTTTACAAGAGCCATCTCTCCAGCCCTTCCCCTCTTCCTGATTCTTCCCGCCTTTTGCCAAATATATACTGCTGTCATAATTCAATAAATCAGACTTTGACAACCTAGCAAAGTCTCGTTCTTTTCTCTCGCTCATCTCCACAGGTTTTGGGGTTCTCTCGGGTACCCAACGTTACATGACCCGTAGACAGGGTCATATTGGCGCCCGACGTAGGGGCTCGAGGTAAGAGACCCCTCTACCAGACATGTCTCAAAAAGACCAAAAAAAAAAAAAAAAAAAAAAAGAAGAAGCATGTGTGTGAGTGTTGGTAATTCCACATGTGTATGTGACTATTGGTAATTTTCAATCCCATCTGGTCAATGGGCTGGGGTCTTAAGTGTGAGTGAGAGTTGTTGTTTTGAGTAAAAGATGCATCAAGCATATTGAAACCAGTAAAGAAAAATGTGGACAAGATAAATGTGTGTTTGAGGGGCTGGGGCTTGCTGTCCCTGCACTGAGAGGAGTTGTGGATGTTTTCAGACAGAAAGGGTATAAAAAAGATAAAAGTAAAAAAAAAAAAAAAAGCCTATTCTGAGTCTCTGATGAGAAAAAAAGACAGGTTAGAGATTTTTGTGATATCACAAAGGACCAGGATAATCTGCTTCTTACAGGCTAGTAAAATTTACATCAGCAGTCTGCCTTGGGGGGAGGTCTTTAGAGCTTGGGAAATTCCTGGAGCACTCTGGCAACCTTTCCATCTTTGCTGGAGACTGATTTTGGAGTCTGGCATCTGGATCAGTGGGGTGTTGCATGGCTTCCAGGGGTGCATTACAGGCTCTTGCCTCCAAGGAGCAAGGGAGAGCAGTCTGGAGCAGCTTTTTTGGGGCTCTGTTATGTTTCTGCAAGAATTTTTGAGCCTGTTTCTCCTCCCTCCCTTCCTCCTCATGGGAGGAAAAGGGACCTCTCTGGGTCTGCCCCCACCTTGCTGATCAGGCTGGCGACTGTGTGTTTGTGTTAAGGAAGGATTGGTCTCAAAGAACTGGGTGGATCAGGTTCGTGAAGACTGTGCTTCATGTTTTTGGTCTCCTGGCTGGGCGTGGTGGCACAGACGCCTTTTTATCCTAGCACAGCCAGGGTCTTTGGGTGCAGAGAACATTACTATGAAATTTCTGAGTGCTATTACAAACTTAAGAGTCATATTTTACCTGATTTAGGTTTTCATCTCTAATTTAGAGTTTTCTCAAGGTGCTAAAGTTTTGGGTTTGAAACTAGTTAAACATATTTGTTTCTGGAGCTGTTTAAATGAATAGGCTTGCATGCTAATGATTTACTTGATAATTGTGTCTGGGAAAGAGGAACCTGTGGGTCTTGGAGACCAGTTTGATAAGCTAAAATCTCTACAAGATGTGAAATTACACTTTCAAGGAAGCTATGTTCCAGGAGGAATTGTTTTGTGATGTATGGAATGTGTTTGTTGACTGTGTGCTGTAGTTTGCCATGGCTATTGCGTTTCAAGTTGTGACCTGGAAAAAGTTTAGCATCTCCAAATCAGTAAAGGCATGGGCTAAGGATAAACGCAGAAAAAAATTCTCCTGTTGATTGGTGGTGAGCCTGTGGATAGCGCTAATGGAGATTTGGCCTGTGTGCCGGAGACTGGTGGTCTCTGATAGGCTTTGAGAAGCTTGCATTCTCTTGTGGGTTTTCACCCACTCGGAGAGAAATGATTATGCAGCCCTTAAGTGCTGGCTTGGCTTCCTTGGATTGGGGCCATCTGTTGTTTCCCAGCCTTCCCAGGTGGCGGTATTAGAAAATTGTGAGAGGAGCCCCTCCTCTCCCATCAATTGCCTTCTAGAGGTTTTAAAATTGGTTAAAATTTGCCCTATAGCCTGGGGTCCTGGTTTCCCCTTCTGGCCACAGCTCAGGTGGGGAAGGTCACAGAGGCTGGAAAGACAGGCATGCCCGCAGAACATTTTGCAGCAAACATTCCATAAAAGTGTTCCTAAAGGCTAGTCTTGTAAATTCCGGGCTGGGCCACGCCTTTAATCCAAACAGATTTTGTGAGTTCTGGGCTGCCTATTCTCCCAGCCCGGGGCAGTGTTCATTGTGTTTTAAAGTGCGTTTGATTCCAATCTCGGAGACAGACTTGTGGACCTCCACCCTACCAAGTTGTATCAGTTAAGCAATTCAAATCCATCTCAGCATGTTTAACTTAAAGTCTAAAAAAAAAAAAAAATTTACAGGCCTTAAATTTCTAACAAAACAAACTTGGTCCGATAAATTGTCTTTTCTTAAGAAACGTTGGTAAAGGTCTCTTTAATAACGTAAATTGATATTTTGGTTTAATTTAAATAAAAATTCTTTAAAATAAAACTGTTTTATGCTTCTTTAGGCCCATCTTCAAGCTGTGTGTAGTGTGTAATGATGTGAGTTCCTGCTTTCAATTTATTATAGTCTACAGGTTTAAATCTATTAACTAACTATTAACAAATAGAATTCGATTCAATAAAAATGTTGCTTTATACCCCTTCTGTTAACAATTTTTAATTGGGTTTATAATATGCATATTATTCAGTTTAATGATAGATTGTTGTTAATTATTTTAGTAATTATTATTAATGGTTATAGTTATTGTTATTGAGTATAATTATTAATAATAATTGAATAAAAATTCAGTCTAATGGTAATTGTTCATTTGGCTGCTATTTTTGACCATTGTTTATTTATAATTACTGTTGTGAGTAATAATAGTTAATGGTATATTATTTAATTATAATTAATAATAGTTATAGTTGTGTTATTATAAATAATTATTATTTTTCTTTAATAATAGCAAGACAAGAATCATTTTCTTTTTTTTTTTTTTTAATTAGTTTTTATTGATGCTTGTGCATTTCATACATTTTTTCCAATTCAGTTCAGGCTTATTTCCCTTTCCCCTCCCCCCCCACCCCCACCCCATCCCAGATCATGCATTCTGCCATAACTGTCCTGCATCTTTCTTCTCAGTTTTTTTTTCATTTTTAGCTATAAGTGATAATCCATGAGTCAAGTATCCTTCATGCAAAACCTATCTGCAGGCTGTTGTGCCCAAACACCTACAGCCCACCATCCAGTGGGGGGTGACAGGTTGTTTGTTCAATCAAGTTGATCAACTGAGTGTCCAGACTACATGCTTAGTTTCACCATTCCTCCAATCGCAGCCCTTACATTCTACCATGCCCCTCTTCCGCAGGTTGTTCCCTAGGCTTAGAAAAGGGGCACAGGTGGATGAGAGGTAAAACAGTCCACTCTCTTGGAGCTGTTGACTTGGACTCTGGTCAATCTGGCTGTTTCTTCTTTCATGGGCTGACAGTTTGTCCAGGAATAACCTTTCGATCCTACTAATGAAGAAAACAAGCAATTAGATATATAGTGATTTAAGCAGCACTAATAGTTATGGATCATTTCAAGACTACAAACAACTTTGGCTCTGTCTACTTTTGGGAATCCTCAATCTTTAAAAATAATATAGGGTAGTTAGACAAAAAAGGAAGAAAAAAAAAAAAAAAATAGTAAACTTTAGGTATAGTTCATTAAAGCAAATGGTTAATGTGGCCTAAGAGGTGACATATGGATCTCACTGTTTATGAGTTACTAGGACATTTATTAAATTATGTAAAAATAACCCTATAACAAATTATAAAAATTTCAGGTTCTCATTGGACATCAAACGATATGGACTTTCTTCTCTTACAGTCCCTACAAACCTTTCTTATATGTATGTATGTTTTATGTATGTATATGTGCGTGCACACGTGTGTATGAATGAGTGTACTTTTGTGTTCTAAGTATATTATGTTAATAGACATGTAATATAAAAACATTGCCTCTAAGTTGGAACTGGCCCTTCCTCTTAAGACGCAAATTTATATTAAACTATTAATCAAGATGGTAATGATGGTAACAATTCTCATGGGACGATATCTAGCCAATCTTTAATTGACTGAGGACATAAAAAACTATAAAAAAGATATTTTGATTAAGAGCTAGATATTAAAAAATCCTTAAAGCTAGGTTTCATGCCAGGCCTAAAAAAGGCCCAAAAACTTAAAAAAAAAAAAAAAAGGTAGCTATTATAATCCACCTTGTAAGGTTACAATTTAAAAAGTAATCATTTAAACTAATTAGAAATATAGGATGTTAATTGCTTTATTTGTAATCTGTGTTAAATTTCCAACAGTGGCTTTGAGATTGGGGCGCACAGATGGTCTCTGTATTTTCTGTGTTATGCAGTTTCACCTTGTAACATTTTTCCTTACTTATAAGATAATTTGAGAAAATTAGGTCTGAGTTTACTTCCCAAATAAGCATACAGTAAGGATAGACATTTGGATGAATTTGTGAAAACTTACACCTTGGTTCCTGTTTATGGGTATTTGTAATAAAATTTAGTCATCTATTGAATAAAAAGAGGGAGGTGGTATAATATTCCCTCTATATTCCAACTTTTGATAAATTTTTAATTTTTTGAAGCGTAACAATGGGAGGAGATTTGTATGTTCCCACAGGTAAAAACACCAACCTAAATGTCTAAAAATACACAAATATTTGACTGCAAGATGGACTGAGAAATGCCAACAGAGAGGCTGACCATCTGACATTGAAAGAGGAACCTCAGATTGCCTGAGTCACAGACATTGAACATTTCTCTAATTCTGTTTGGGATAACTGTTTATGATGTGGTTTGTTAAAGTTTACCTTTCAGATGCTGAGAAACCTTTCTAACCTCTCACCTTTATATGGAAAATGAAAAAATGTGATGGTAGTGAAGTCATTCCCCAACTGTAATTGGAACCAACTGCTATAATGGTAAATGCTTTTAGAACCAGTGTGACTGCCTTCTTGGTTGATGATAGACATACAAACTGTACAGAGAATGGGTCTCTATCTAAGCTATATATAATGTAATTTAAATAGTGTACAATTAGCACAATTGTTAATACAGAGAGCTCTGATGTTAGCAATGGATTGTTCTGCCAAGGAGATGTTTGGCTGGGGGAACCAAGCCCCCAAATTATAAAGGCCTTTTGCCTTAAAAATGGGGTATAGCAGGAAAAAGGTGATAAGTCCCTGTTGTTAAAAACTGGTGTAAGCATGAAAAATATTTTAAGACATCACTTGCTAATGTACAGTTGGCCTTTAAAATGCCAGAGAGCATTACAAAAGGCCACTAATGCGTCAAACAGGAATTGGTCTCCTTGAGTCAAGCAAGACTCCTCTGTCAGTATCAGCTGCACCTCAAATGCCGGAGATGCTGTGCAACAGTGGCAACATGTGTCAACATATCCAAATCTAATTGGCTATTAGCTTTCTCCCTGGAGGAATAATTCATGGCTGATGCCAAAAGCTTATGTCCTCTAGTGGTTAGGAGATTAAAGCCACAGATAAGAACTTGTCATCTTTAATGAAAAATCAATTGATAACCATACCAATCCAAACATCTGGTCTATGCCTCACATGCTTAGCTTGCCATAAATAATATTGTTTAAATCCTGTACATCTAATTGCTTGTGCTTTGTTAGTATGGATAAAAAAGGTACCCTGGATAAGCTGTCAGCCCATGAAAGGAACAAACCTGACAGACAGAGTAAAGACACTTAGAAAAATTACTGCTTTTTGCTTTCACCATCTTGCCCCTCTCCCAAAGCCTAGGGAACAAATGCGGAAGAGGAGGGCATGGTAGAATGTAAGGTCTGTGCGCAGAGAATGGGTGAATTGTGAAATTACAGCAATATGGATCGGGACACTTAATTGATCAACATGCTTATAGCATACAAGCTTTTCCAATTGCGACTATGGGAAACCTTAGGTTGTTCTAAAACTATGAACATAGATACTTAAAAACCACCTTTACAAGTGGGGCTACCCCTCTTTTGCCTATAAAAAAAGGTGAGGATTGTGGCTAGTCTGTTAGACAGAGTCCTGGTATAGAATTTAGTCGGCGAGTGGAAGCATCAGAGTTGTAGGGCATCGCGGGAAGACATAAGGCATGTAACTTCATGGAGTAAACTGGACAAATGCAGATGGCGTCCCAGTAAATATGGCTCAACCAGAGTGATACTCTTAAGAAGAGTTATCATTATCCTGTGGTGGGACATTTAAAGCTCAATCTAAAATGCTTAGATCTCTCTTTGGTCACTTTATATGATCCTGGAAAAATGACACTCCAGAGACAGACAACAGGTTAGGTATAATTTTAAAAGCTTTTGGGGAATTTGGGATTCAATCTTGTAGGGATTAAATACCCTCCAAGGACTGTGGTCAGGTTTGCAGTGTGAGACAACAGTAATTGTGGGGTGTGGTTGAGGCATGATTAAGTCATTGTTAGGGTAGAAGCTGCTATGAATGGCTTCCCTGTGATTTGCCTAGATTCTCTTTAATGGCTGATCACTAGCAAGACTTGTGTGAATTATCCACCTTCTGAAATCAAAACGCTTTTGTCTTTGGTATTTCCCTTTATCTCTCTTTTGGTTCTCCATCTTATTATCACCAAATTCCTGAGCTCAGTGTGTACCTTGTCTGATTATCCCTCTCTAGAACTTTGTCCCCTGCACTACTCGACTAAGTTATACAGAGCACTTGCTAGTGAGAACCTACAGACCTTG
>VZQC01001557.1:645874-657127 GCA_009823505.1 Rhizomys pruinosus | reverse complement strand
TCCCCAGGCTATAGAGTAGGCTAGCCTGTTCCAGTCCAGGTGGCTGCCCCAAAGACGGGCAACTTCCTCTCCCCTCTTACCAACCTAAGACAGGAGCCCTGAGGACGACAGGGTGTCCAGAGACGGGTAAGGGAGAGGGTCTTGTAGAGGTCGATTCCTAAGACAGGGACGGTCACATAATCGGCTGATGGTGCCACTCTGCCTGGATATCTCCCTGAAACTTCTTAATGTAAAGAAGGGGGATATGTTAGGAGCTGTAAGCCTGTTCATAAAAAGTTAACTCTGAAATAACTTCAGAGCTGTTCCCTAAAGATGCAGATATGCAGAGAAGCTTCCTACCTGCATACCTGAGGTTCCAGAGGTAGCTTATCACAAGTAAACAGCTTCTGCTGGAAGCCAGCAGCCTGCGGAGGAAGCTTATCTCGGGCAAACAATCTCTGCCGGCACGAGCAGCCAGCCCCGATAAACTTTAACTTTTACAAGAGCCATCTCTCCAGCCCTTCCCCTCTTCCTGATTCTTCCCGCCTTTTGCCAAATATATACTGCTGTCATAATTCAATAAATCAGACTTTGACAACCTCGCAAAGTCTCGTTCTTTTCTCTTGCTCATCTCCACAGGTTTTGGGGTTCTCTCGGGTACCCAACGTTACATGACCCATAGAGAGGGTCAGAAAGCTTGTTTTTTGGCTGCTTGCCTTTACTCTTGATGGTCATTTCATCTATCCTGTTGCTGCTGCATTCCTTTGCCAATATTAGAAACAGCTTTTTGGGTTTCTGAACTATACTGAACACTAGCAGCTCTCCAGGAATTCTCCAAGCCTTCAGGACCAGATTAATACTGCTGAGATATCTGGCCTCACAGATTTTGCAACTACCAGATTCTCAGTCTTTCCAGTGTGACTGTTGGACCTGGATAGTGTCATGTAAGTCAATCTAATAAATCCATACATATGAGCTCTGTTCTTCTGGAGAACTCTGACTGATATACAGCTTAAGGCACCATTGAAAGAGTATTATCATCAGTAGTACCAAAATATATTGCTCTCCTGAATAAAAACAAAACTCACAAATGGCTCATCCAGATCCCAGCAGAAATAACAAAGTTATAAAGTGGAGTGCAAAGAAATGTTGCATTTCCTATATGGAAGCTACCAAAAAATTTTGTCCTGTATCATCCAACATTTAGAAGAAACTAAACTCTTCAGAGTAGTCTCTTTAATAAAATATTCCTTCTAATAAAATATTTTCAGTATGGGAAACATTTTTCTTAGATGGTAATAAAGCATAACTGTTCAACAGTCTCAGTTCATGTACTAGTTGTGGGAAAGCTAAGAACTGAGTTTATAATCCTCTCAGGAAAATATTCAAATCTGATGGAAGGTGGTTAGATACTGTATTAGTTTCTTTTCTTGTTGTTGCTGCTGTGACCAAATATGCAGGAAGAAACAGCTTAAGAGAGGGTTTCTTTTGGCTTTAAATTCTAGAAGGGTTGAGACTACCATGGCAGGGAGGCATGAGGTACATGGTCACATTGCATCCACAGTCAGGAAGCAGAGAAAGAGGAGTTCTGTGTTTCCCTTCCTTTCTCATTTTTACTCTGGGATTACAGCCCATTGGATGGTCTGACCCACATTTAGAGTGAGGTTTTCCACCTCAGTTAACCTAGTCCAAACACTCCTTACAGACAGACTCAGAGGCTTGTGTCCTATGAGAATCCAGAGCTTATTAATTTTGAAATCAGCATTAACTACACTGATGATAACCTTCAACTTATTGTATTTTATTAATATAACTTCTATTAGGAGTAAATTTCTTATGCAATAAAGGACACAGCATATGCATATTAAAAATGAGGAATGAATAGAGGTGAGTGAATGAATGACATAAAAACTTATTGTTTCTGTTACCCTCCTCAAAATATTTTCACTGGCTACTATGAAATGAAGTTTCTAAACTTCTAATATTATACTACACCAAGCTTAAAACTAAAATCCAATTATTTAAAATTTGATGGTAGGTATTCTCTCAGTAGACATTTTCCACACCAGAAAGCTTAAGTTTTACTGGCTTTAATTCCTGCCTCCAAATTCATTTCATATCCAAACAAGCTATTTTATTCAATAAATATTTATAAAGCTCCCTCATGACACACATTCAAAGTTCTGTCAAAGAGAAAAGGTTAGCGAAGCTCAATTAGACCAAATGGAATGCTTGAGAGAGCAGTATTGTCTTTGGCATTTTTTTAAACACTAATGGTGAGCTAGTGGCACTTATGTCCTTGGAGGAGGAATTTTGTAGCTCTAGGCTAGAACTAACAGATGTGTCTGTAGTGCATCCCCATGCCAGACTCTGTGAGAATTGACAATAAGCTGTCACATCAGCACTGTACATGACTGTGTAAAAATGCTTTCTTTTTTAGATAAGCATTGCCAACCTTACATGAGGACCTGTACTGTTGCTTGTTTGGGACTGACAAATGGACACCCTATCTACTGAAGAAGATCTATTTAATATAGAATTCTCTCCACAAGAAATATTTAAGAGACATATTTAGGGTTTGTTCTGGAGAACAAAGGATATGTTATTGAATATACCACAGAGACTTGATTTACTCATTTGCATTTCTGACTCTTTAAGTGTACTGGAAATGAGCAAGAATTCCCAATATTTTCAAACAGTGCATAGAAACAGCCCATGTTGAGAATGCACCTAAGCAAAGGATCAGTGAAGGAAGACTATACACACACAAATATATATACATACATATATATATGTATGTATATACATATATATATGTATATATATACATATATATAGTGTGTGTGTGATTATTGTAAAGTTAAAATGAGATAGTTATATATTAAAGATGCCTCACTTAAGTTCAAAAAGTAAATTGATATAAGTGAATTGTCACATCTGAAATAAGAGAGAACACCTTTAAGACATACTGAAAATAACTATGAATATATAATACCATAGTCATTTCAATTAACTGAAATTCAGTACTATAATAGTAGTAGTGTTCTCTAACTCAACGAATGAAGTAGGGCACTATCTTCTGTACTGCTCAGACCACATTATTGCTGCTCAGAGCTTTTACCCCCTCTTAGAAAGTGAAAGGGAGAAGAATTTGGAAACTGTTCACAGGAACAAACTTGAAACAATCAGGGTTGATTACACAGGACAAGTGAAGTTTCAGAAGTGTTATTAAGAGCACTGCATTAGAAAAAGAAATTTGAGTTAAAATAAGCTTAGCAATTAGAGCTGTCCACATATGAAAAGACAGTAGTGAACAGTAATGAGCTCCTGTCCTCAGGCAGGATCAGGCTTCAGTTAGCTCATCAATCACCTGTCACGGTACCAAAGAGAGCACAAGACACCCTCCAAAGTCTCTTCCATCATTTTAAAATGATAAATGTAATGGAAATTCCTTTTTCATGAGATTTTAATTTTATTATGTGTATATGTATGTGTGTCTACAGGTATGCTTGCCACATGCATGCTATTCCCCAAGAAATCAAGAAGAAGGTATTAGATCCCTTGGAGCTGGAGTTTCAGGAGGGTTGTGAGTCACTTAAAGTGGGTCCTAAGAACCCAACCTTGCTGCAGTAAGTATTCTTTACTGCTAAGTTATCTTTCCACTCTTGGGTTTTAATTTTTTACATTATGTTCTTGTGAAAAGAGGCATTTCCAATATAAAAGCTATTGAGTAATATGCTAAAACATCATTATTTTGAAGATGGCTCTGAAAGACCCAAAGGAGAGAAAAAAAATCAGTTTTTAAAATTTTTTTTTCAGCAGGCCATTCACTGTGAATGCTTATAGTGTTGGTTGATGCAAGCACCAAGTTCCTGGTTAAAAGCAGATAACATGCTCAAATGTTAGACCAAAGGTTTTTTTTTTTTTTTTTTTTTTTTAATTAGTTTTTATTGATGCTTTGTGCATTTCATACATTTTTTCCAATTCAGTTCAGGCTTATTTCCCTTTCCCTCCCCCCCCCACCCCCACCCCATCCCAGATCATGCATTCTGCCATAACTGTCCTGCATCTTTCTCTCAGTTTTTTTTTTCATTTTTAGCTATAAGTGATAATCCATGAGTACAAGCATCCTTCATGCAAAACCTATCTGCAGGCTGTTGTGCCCAAACACCTACAGCCCCACCATCCAGTGGGGGGTGACAGGTTTTGTTCAATCAAGTTGATCAAATGAGTGTCCAGACTACATTGCTGTAGTTTCACCATTCACCCCAATCGCAGCCCTTACATTCTACCACGCCCCCTCTTCCGCAGTAGACCAAAGGTTTTACCTAGCTGACTATTCAGATCTAGTTCAATGTTTTGACATGTTTTATTGCAACAACTCCCTCATTTCCACTTTGGCATCACAGAGGAAGGGAGGATGTGAAGAAGGGAGGGAAGGAAGAAGGGAGGGAGGGAAGAAGGGAAGGAGGGAAGAAGGGAAGGAGGGAGGGAGGGAGGGAGAGAGAGAACTGAGGGAAGCATGACTACTAATCATATCTACTTTTGCTCTATTTTAAAATAGATATTTCCCTAGAGATAACTACAGGTTATATTACAAACTCCTGTATGATTACCCTGGCATAGCTCTTACAGACTGCAATTAATACAAGCAATTATGTTAGGATACACCAAAACATTATAATTGTGTTTTGTTGATAGGAAATTGTTCACAGAGCTTTTTTTTCACAGTCTACTGTGAACATCCCACTTTTCATGGTACAGCCTAAGTTTGTGTCATATCCTCTTGGGAAGGATTCATTTTGGCTTAGATGAGACATGCCAAACAATTTGAAGCTTCTATCTGGTCATCTGCAAGGATGCCACTGAACCAGGAATAATCATCATGTTTACATGGGTCATGTCCATCAGAACATTAAGGAATTGTGTTGGTAAATAGGCCAGAGAAGAGAGACAAAAAAATCTAATGAGTATCCTCATTGAAGTGCTTCAATCTCTGGATCTAAATTATAATTATTATTTGCTTCTAAGGCTTCCGATTATATAGGGATCCTTCAATACCAATTTAACTCTTCTGGAAATTTGCTCTTTATTCTTAAAATAGAAGCTCAACTCTACCTAGTACACAATGATGATGAAAGCATCCAGCCCAATATATTTCTATGAATGAGTGGGTTTGATTTCCTTTCAGGCAACGGCAAATTAAAACCATTAGACTAAATATGTTCATTCACAAAAAAAATGTGTCTTGTTAGATAGAATAATGTTCTGAGCCAAGCAAAGGAGTCTTGGAAAAATGGAAAAGATTTTCAAGGAAGGGAATGAGATATTCATATCTTAATGGGAATAAAACCACTTACTGTTTTTTAAAAGACATACTTAGATGTTCTTGTCTGGAGTATAATACTATGCAGATGTTTCCCATTCCCTCTTAATTGCTAATGGATTATAGTTACTCATTCACTCTGCTCTAAAACTGTTTATAGTTTGTATTACTAAAACTTCAAATATCAGTTGTGATTTCAGTGGTTGCAATTGATAGAGACCAGCATTAAAGAAGCACAAAAGATCAGAACTGTATTAAGGGGTGACAGCACACAGATTCAAAGATAGTGACCCAGATTCATAAAGGGTCAAGAGTGAGAGAAACTGTGCTTAGTAGTTAGATTCTCAAAGGGAGAAGCCTGCCCCAATTTAGGACACTATGCTAAGAGAACACAGAGTGCTGTCAGCAATTTGAGTGAAACTACATGGAAGAACTATAAGTCCCCAAAGAAGAGGGAGCACTGTATCAAATAGTACAAATGAGTTAATCAATGACAGAGAGAGAGGGAGAGAGAGAAAGAGAGAAGAAACTTAGCTACTTATTGCCAATTTCCTACAAATTTCTGTACATCAGGCAATAAATTTATGGTAATAAAAATAGTATTAAACCAAGAAAATTAATTTCATTAAACTCGAAGACAAGCAATGGATTTCTGATTTTCAATTTCATAAGATTTTAAATTGGATGTGGAAATAAGGATTTGAGAAATACTGTGTAGTAGAACACCTAAAAGCTTTTTATCGGGGCTAGAGAGATGGCCTAGCGGTTAGGAGCACTGACTGCTCTTGGAGAGGACCCAGGTTCAATCCCCAGTACCCACATGGCAGCTGAGAACTGTCTTTAACTCCAGTTTCAGGGGAATCCGACACCCTCTTCTGACCTCCGAGGCATTGCATGACATGGGTGCACAGACCTGCATGCAGACAGTACATTCATACACATACAAAAATAAATAAAATAAAATAAAAACTTTTTATCTACCTGATATGACACAGTGAACATTTTGATCAAAGAGTATAATTATTGACTGATGAATGGTACTTTATGATAAAAACTAATAATGAACTCATTATTAGCAGGAGGAGCAACATCATTGATAATTGTTAAGCTTCAGAATCTCACAGCCTTGGGCTGGATGCCTTGGAAGCATCAGGCTCCGATGCTTATAGTCATTTAGGAGAGGCATGACCCTATTTCCAAGTTGTAGGAAAAGACACTATAGCCTGCCATGGTTCAGGAACATACTTGGAATATCTGTGGTTGAAAACAAACATTCTTTTATTGTAATGTAATTTAATTAAGGTTTTAATGATTTTATTTTACTTGTGTGTGGGGGGAGTGTTTGTGCAAATGTCTCTCTGGGTTTGTTTGTCCATGTGTGTGTGTGCACTTGAAAGCCAGAGGAGGACATGGGATGCCTTGATCCATTGTTCTCTGTCTTACTCCCATGAGACAGTCTCCTCAACCTGGTGCTAATTTGTGTCTCATAAGTCCCAGATATCCTGCTGTCTCCATCTGTAATAGTTCTGCTTTTGATGTGGGTGCTGGGGATTTGAATTCAGGTATTCATGCCTGTGTAGCCAACACACCTATTGAGCCATCTCCCATAAAGTAAAAGATTTCTCAATGGGATTTTGTTACATTCTTAGTTTGGCTTCACTGTTCCACTCTTTCTTCTCTCTTTCTCAACTCCCTGCCTCAATCCCTGCTTCAGATCTCCCAGCATTTCTCTTCTTAGCTTTTAGAGAAACATCCACACTGATTTCTGAAGGGGCTGTACCAGTTTACGCTCCCACCAATAGCTAATAAAAGGTTCTACCCAGTCACTTGCTTCCAGTAACTGCTCAGAAAGTGTCAAATTATTCTTATCATGTATCCCACATTCTCTGGTTTAATTCAGCTGTTTTATAAACAGAAGTTACCTTTTAAATAAAGGGACACTCGACTGTAAGGAAAGCAAAAGCACTGGCAATATTCGAATTTCACACCAAAATTGAATTACAATAGCTCTTTAACAAATTCAAATAGCAATAAATATTGTCGATTATCCTGGTCTTATTGTGAAATAAGCAAATAACTAAAGATAAAATCTAACTTATGATAGAAATAATGGCTAATGTTTATTGAGTGCCATGTGCTTTATATTGATGACAAGATGTGCTTTTTCTCATCCTAATTTTCTTCCTATTTTTACCCACTGAAGCTGATTTCTGTCTTCCTAATTTTGAGAAAAGGAGTAGAAGTGAGTCAGGCACGTTAGGATAGGGGCTTCAATTTTGGCTTTGGCCAGAGGACAGAAACGCCAGCGTGGGGGCTCTGGATCCTGCGCGGGATTTCCTCTCTCTCTTCTCTCTCTCTCTCTCCGCTCTCTCTCTCTCTCTCTCTCTCTCCATTTTGATATATATATATATATACCATATATTATTATATCTAATCTTCTTTTTACCCAAAATGAATGAGTCCCAGTGTCTGGAAGCTGTGGGTGAGAATGTAACCAAAACCTAGAGACTCCTAGCCACCTTATGGATAGGCCAACTGGGCTAAGTGTTGCCCTCATGCCTCGACCTGGTTTGGGCCTTAAGTCCCGTTAAAAGTACTTACACTAGCAGTTCAGTGGCAACATAACCCTGTACCTGCTCTTAGTGTACAGGAGCTTTGCCTTTCCTTCTTTCCTTCCTTCCTTCTTTCCTTCCTTCCTTCCTTCCTTCCTTCCTTCCTTCCTTCCTTCTTTCCTCCTTCCCTCCCTCACATATTGTCCTGTAGTAAACCTCCTTTCAAAACTCGTGGAATTCATCCTTTGAGTTCTGGAGACAAATGGAGCACAAGCCACTGGGTGAGGACTTTGCTTTGCGCAGCACCTTCCCTCCTGTAGCTAAGCATCCCTGAGGTGGGAAAGCCTTTCTGGGACTCAAGGAAGCCTGCTTTTCCCCAGGTGACAAACATTTAAAAAAAGGAAAAAATTATTTGATTTGAACCACTTTAGGAACTCTTAAAATTTTAAATTGATCATGTTTTGAAATATTGTTTCTTTTCAAACCTCTTGGACATGTTATGAAATAGGATCACCCATGGACTAAATGGAATGTATCAGGGAAGAAAGTATAGTCAGGCATCCCATGATGCAGAGTCGATTAAATGCATTAAACTACTAGAAATAAGGCATTCGTCATCAGAGAAAGGGGGATTTACACAAATGAATGTTTCTGCTGTAAACAAAGACCCCAGCACAAACAAGAAGGGCTGACACTGGGCCTTCACTACAGAGATCTAAAAAGGACCTTTGATGTGCAAGAACTCAGTGCTTCTCACAGCAACTCTATTACTAATAACCATTACAAACTGCATTTTACAGGGGGAACCAACTCAGACTGAAGATCACAGATCTATAAAGCTTCAATGATCATAGAAAAATTACTTTTCAGAGGAAAGAAAAAATAAAACATACAGATGCAAATATATCAGACCTTTCCACTTCTAATGCATGTGAGACTATGTTCTCCTGTGAAGTTTTTTTTTTTCCTCTAGCCTTTGAATATAATCATATTTCAGTCTGTGTAGCTCTTTCTCCAAAGTTACTTTCTAACATCACCCAAGGAAGTTAGTAACTGAAAACTTTAGGGCATAGTCAGCTTTGCAGAGTATTATCAATGTTCTGTTCACCACTGTCATTATGACAAAATGTAAACATGTATAACTTAAAGGTGATAAGTAATGTAACCAATGTAACCAACACATGGGTCTACAGATGCGCTCCCAATGATTTCTTTCTTCTACCCATCCACATCTCTTAGAGTTTTCAAAATCTCCCAAAATATAACACTACCAGGTAGAGAGCAGAACAAAGAAAGTTTTCAAAAATCTCCCAAAATAACACTACCAAGTAGAGAGCAAAATGAAGAAAGAATGTCTGATTTTAAAAAAAAGAGAGAGAACTTGTCATTTATTCTTCCTGAATACTAGAAAATATTCCTGAAAGTATACACCATGTGCATGTGTTCAAAAGCGTCTTATCCTAGGTAATTTATTGTTTTTGAGGCTATTGTGAGTGGGAAGTTCTCTTTGAATTCTTTCTCCAGTTGCTTGTTCTTGGTGTAAAGAAAGGCCATTGATTTTTTTAAGGTTAATTTTGTATCCTGCCACTTTGCTGAAGCTGTTAATCGTTTCTAGGAGTTTTCTGGTGGAGATTTTAGCATCCCTTAAGTAAACAATCATATCATCAGCAAATAGGGATAGCTTGACTTCCTCTTTTCCAATTAGTACTCCTTTAATATCCTTTTCTTGCTTTATTGCTCTAGCAAGTGTTTCAAGCACTATATTCTGAAAGAGGTTGTGGCGATAAGGAGGGTAGCCTTGCCAAGTTTTCCTACCTTTAAAGGGAAGATTTCTGTCATTTTTGCATTTAGGATGATATTAGGCTGTAGGCTTTTTCGTTTAATTATGGCTTTTGATTACATTGAGGAATATCCAAAGAATCCAATCCACTTCCTTCTAGACTATTAAAAGCATGAAGGGATCTGGATTTTGTCAAAAGCTTTCTCCATGTTGTTCACATTTCAGCATCATTGAGATGATGGTGTGGGGGTTTTTGGGTCTTGATGTCCATTTATGTGTTTTGACTGATGTTTTATTTATTGTTCGTGTGTTCGAACACCATCGCCTTTAGTGCGGTCGTGGTGAATCCAACTTGGTCAGAGAGGGAGGATCCTTCTGTCGTGATGAAACCTAAACCAAAGACAGCCAAAGATCCTACAGAACAAAATTTTTAAAAACCGTTAAAAAAGAAAGAAAAATTTGAAGAAGAACATCAGAAGATGGAAAAACCTCCCATGCTCATGGATTTGGGAAAATTAACATAGTGTACACATGTCCATTTTACCAACACTCTTGTATAGATTTAACGCAACCCCAATCAAAATCCCAAAGGTTCTTCACAGGACCTGGAACCAAAAGTATCTCTTAAATGCCTTTGGAAAAACAAAAGACCCCCGCATAGCCAAAAACCAACCCTGAGAGACTGAAAAGAGCTACAACACACGGGGGATCTCTATACCAGACTTCCCACTATACTACAGGGCTATTAGTCATGTCTTGAACAACACAAAGATAGACTGATACTGGCACAAAACAGAACTGTTGACGCAATTATGACAAAAAGAAAAACCGAAGATCCAAATCTGAGGACATACAATTTCACAAGTTCAGTTCAGCCATCTTATATTTGACAAGGGGGTCAATATTGACAAGAAGCCACAATGGAGAAAAGACAAGTAATCTTCAGCAAGTGGTGTTGGCAAAATGGATCACCACTTGTAGAAGAATGAATTAAACCCCTACCGTCCTGCCCTGGACAAAAGAAAGGCAACCTCCAGATGGATCAAAGACTCACTGTGAAAACCCCAAACTCGGAAGGTGATAGAAAAAAAGAGTTGGCAGCGAACTATAAGACATAGGCATAGGAAAGACTTCCTAATCAGACAGCAGCTTTGCAACAGAATTAAGGTCAACAATTGACAAATGGGACCCTGCATATTAAACTCAAAGCTTCTGTACATCAAAAGAAACAATCAAGGAAGTGAAAGAGAAATCCCCATAGAGTGGGAGGAAAACCTTCACTTCGCAGAAACAGCTGACAAATCATTGATTTCAGAATATATAAACACTCAAAAAACAAAGAAAAAAGAAAACAAATGACCCACTCAAATAAATGGAGCAAAGAACGGAGGCAGGAGTCCAAGTGAGGAATTAGAGATGTCCTAGAAACACCTCAAGAGACTTGTGGGGGGTTCAAAAACATCACTAATCAGTAGGGAAATGCAGATTGAAACCACTTTAAATATCATCTTAACTCCAATAAGACTGGGCTAAAGCAATCAAGAAAACAAATGATACCAAGTGTGGAGAGGTTGAGGGGAAGGGGGAACACTCATCCACGGCTGGTGGGAAGGTAA